>CALNHX010011889.1:0-28871 GCA_940337035.1 Agriotes lineatus
TACCTATGTCATACAACCATTTCGAGTGTCATAGAAAGATACAGAGAGAGTGGAAGTCATGGTCGCAGACCGGGACAAGGAAGGAAGAGAATAACAACCCCTATTCATGAGCGATTTTTAAGACCTTCAGCGTTAAGACAACGTTTTGTAACAGCTCGTACCCTTCAAACTCAGTTACGAGATGCTAGTGGCTTACAAGTTTGTGTAGAAACTATTCGTAGGTAGTCGACTAGAAGGGAACATAATTTGAGACCTAGAATTAGTGCTGCTCGAGGTCCAGCTTTAACTAGAGATCATCGGAGAGCGAGGCTAAATTTTGCCAGGGAGCATCATAACTGCGCCATATATAGGGCAAAGATTTTTGTTGATGCACGATGCCAGGCCTCACGTTGCTCGAGTTGTAACCAATTATCTCGCAGAAATCGGAATCACTACCATGGCATGGCTAGCTCGAAGTCCGGATATGAATCCCAGAGAGAATCTCTGGAATACTCTTGGAAGGAGATTACATGAGGAACATAACCAGTTAAACACGTTGGAAGACGTAGGGTGGAGACCTAGAGACTGATTCAAATATGGGAAGAACTGAACCAAAATGATATACGGTCCTGTATTTTAAGTATGGGCCGTCGTTGCTAAGAAGTTATTCGTGCCAGAGGCGGAAATACTCGCTACTGAGACTTTCGTTTACCATTTTTCTGTACATTTTGTTTCTTTTTTTTTTGTTAAATTTAGTTCTCCATAAAACCCTACTATAAAATTGTGTTTCTCTTACAGTAGATAAGATAAAAGAGTAAATAAAAAACAAAATGTTATAAAAAGATAAGGCTATAGTTTGCTTTGAATTATAACTTGATATTGTAACTGTTGAACCCCACAGGGTGTTATAAATGTTATGGAAAAAACACGTTATAATTGTTACACCCGTTATTTATAAAAAAATAAGTTTCTATGCAAATAGAGTAGTACACTAACTTTCTGAAAGAGACAATTTGTCATTAAAAAAAATGTCCAAATCGGAGAAGTGGTTTCGACAAAAATTAACTTTAAACTTTTGGCTACTCTTTGGTTGTGCGTTAATTTATTAGAGAAGTGTAGATACTATTTAACATAGTAATAAGACTCGTTGAAAATCCCACAAGCTCGGCCAACGGACTCGTCATCAAGCATCAGGGAAACTCCAGAATCCGGTTCTGGCTCTCGCTAAGATGATTTACAACGTTGTTATGGGTCTGTTTTATTGTACATTACTGTCGCGATACGCCTAAAGTCGGGTTAACTGGCAATCCTTTTAGTTAAAATACACTTGGACACGAAGACTAAAGCTACTATTGCGAAATTAATAAGAATACTTAAGTAAAAATACATTTTTTTTCTGCCGTTTCCAAAACACTTAAGTTTAATACCGTTGCTTTACTTATTAACGTCTTCGTATTAACTAACTAAATTCTAAGTCCAGTTTGACCAAGAAAACTCGGTAGGTATTTACAAATTTCCAAATAAGCCTACCAGAGCAGGTCTAAATTTTGGATTTTTGGCACGTACATACGGACGTGACAGTTCATAATAGTCCTATGAATTTGACAAATTTTAAACTTTCATACACTAAAATTTGTCAAGCTCGACCCCTCGCAAATTATCTCTAATAAAGTTTTACAATTCTACTAAAAGAATTTGCTCCCGCCGGCACGTAATTTTTAAGATCGAGTTGCAACAGTTGCACTTCTGACCACGCACTAGCCATATACCTTCGGCCAATATTTCGGCTTACGAAGTAAACCCTGCATAAATTTATAGTAATCTATTCGTGAAATTGAAATATCTCCAGCTTCCCAGAGAAAGGCACGTTTCTCAACATCGGCTAAATATTCACTTGTTGTAATTTTAATATACCATTGTGCCTACGAAATTTTATCTTAAAATATTTATGATACAAATGGCTTATAACTAACTAAAGTACAGTCTATTCCTACAATCGAGTAAGATTTATTTCATTAAAGAACGCAAATCGTAACAGTACGTAAACCTGCCGTAATGGCGTAGATGTTAAAATGCATGTTGCAAACGCATGGAATTTGATTCAAATCTCCATTACTGTTTTTTTTATTAAATAAATTTATATTTATTCAAACGTACACTGAAACGTGTGGTTTCTCACTTAGATACAGAACGTGAAAGCGTTTGTTTTGATCACTCACACTGTTTGCTGTGACAACGTAGGCGAAAGCAGTGAGGTAAAAAAAAATTAGCCCACTCATTTTTCCTGCTCCCATAATATACTGCTCAACAAATGAACTGGACCATTTGCATATATTGGTGCAATTTTTAAAAATATTTTCCAAAAGCACAGTCATGGCATTTTTGGTAACTATTCAGGATTGTGTTACTATAAAAAGAATTTCTTTTCATAATTTGGTTTAAATAAAACTAAGTCAATTAATAAAATATTATCATTTGAACATTTTGAGTTTTTTCCAAATGTTGATAGCACATTGCATAAAAATTATGCCAAATCATTGCCAAAAAATTTTAAACGTTCCGATGAGACTCAAAAAGCTATTAATTTCCTTTTTTGTTCTTCCTCTTATCTTTTTTTAATTATCTATATATCGAGAGATCCAAAAAAAACTGTTCCTCAGCGGGCTGTGGAAATTCAACGTAGGAATAATATGTTGGTGACACTGTACGTCAATGTCAAATTCGAGGTTAGCAGGTTAGGATTTGCGTCATTTTGTGTCATAACTGACGGAAAACCTAATTTTGCACAGAGTTTTTCTTTATCATGTATACAAGGAATAAGGAAAGATATTTCGAAATTCAACCCCTAAAGGGGTAAAATGGGTGTTCCAATTTTGTATGGATAAATAATATTAAATAGACATTTCGACGTGAAACTTCGTAGGAGTACTCCTAAAAACAAATAAGCAAACACGTACGTCGTGATTTTCCGAAAATCAACCCCTTAGGGGGTAAAATGGGGTAAATAGGCCTAAAATACGATATGGGTGTCGTTATTGAGGTTTTTTGGGACGTTGATTGCGAAAATGGCATTTATTTTTAAGTCCAAGACGGTGGACATGACATAAGGAAAGGGACTGGACTGGACGGGACGTGACGGGAAGGGAAGGGGCGGGACTGGACTGGACGGGACTGGACTGGACGGGACGGGACTGGACGGGAAGGGAAGGGACGGGACGGGACTGAGACGGGGATAGGATGACAGAAAATAATTAGTCATTATTTAATACACAAATAACGAACCTCGCGCGAACGAAGTCGCGGGTAACAGCTAGTAGTTTATAATTTTTAAATTTTTTAATTTTATTAATATGATTTTGTTAATGCTTCAGTTAATATTATTTGAGAATAGTGAAATAACATATGCCTAATATGAGTATACTATAAAACAAAAACTTTTATATATTTTTTAACGTAATATAACAAATACAATTTTTATGGGAGGCCCAGTTCATTTGTTGGACAGTATAGGTCAAAGTCGAGATTTGCAGGTTAATATTTCAGTCAGTCAGTATGCGGTAGTTTTTTCCTTAGAAAAGTACTGTAAAGTGTTACACAATTTTTACATTTGACAACTAGGTCAATTAGCGTATGAAATCACAGGAAAGTCGATTAATAAAGTGAAAAGTGAGTGTGGCGTCTCGCTCGTCATCTGCTGCCTGCTAGGTTTTTGAAAGCCATAGCAATTGAAGTCAACATTGTTTCCACACTAAAACCTTTTCCATGCTTATGCATTAAGTGTACTACTCGAGTAGGATTAACATTATCAGGCTTTGTGCATGCAGATAATACTGTGAATTACAACAGGGGCTTTCCTATCACTGCTCTCGTAGTTATCGCATTACAATCAAACAATAGATTTCAGACTATTCCTGATTTAGTGCATTTAGATTCAATTGGCGATTATAGCAATTCTGGGACGTTAGGTTCATTACAAGCTGAAATGTGCGAAGATACTACCTACAAATAATTCCGATCAAAAATGTATCCGTAACGAGTTTCTATTGAACCGGAAATGTAAATAATGCCCGGCTCGATTCGGTTGCAGAGTACAGTTAATTTATCTTTTTAAATTACGTAACAGGAAGTACGTAAACCTCCAATCTGTTTAAACGTTTTAGCAGGACACATAAAAGCAGTTGCAGTTCCAGCATAAACAGCATGCGTGTTTGTAGCCGAATGTTATGTAATAAATAGTTCCACAGATAATTTTGTTATCTGCTAGGAATTAGGGTTTGGCCCCGTGTTCACATACTTGAATAACTGCAATATTATGCATGTTTGTCTTATAAGAACTGTTCAGGGTGGGCAAGCAGACCAGATTTATTTTTATAGATACTGGAAATACTACAATAGTTTTTTGGATTGTCACTTAGATAAAACTGACTCAAATACGCCCTTTTCAAATATGCTGCATTAATATGTTGATAACGATAACCGAGCACGGTAAGTTGTATTTATTATTGCATAACGTATTACGAAATTGTAGTAGTCTCATCGTGTACAAAACAAAAATACATATTGTAATAGTATATTATACTATACTATTATTATACTAGTTTAATAAGCATAGCTAGGAGTGCTACAATGCCTCTTATTAAACGTGTATAATATACTATTTTATCTATTTTGCATAAAAAATAAGCAAAAACTTTGAATTTTGGCGTTTCATAAATGTGACAATCTGTAAGTTGTCTGAAATAAGGTAGGTTGTTTCGATGTTTTTCATATGCAATGCATAAACAGTGCTATAATGGATTCCATTGTAGCACTGTTTTCGGTGTTAGGTATAATAACCATATTGTGACATCAAAGTAGATAAACACTGTTAGTAACTCCAGAAAGCATCTGTTGAAACGTAAGGATGAACGTAACGGAAATGCTGCAGGATAAAAAAGTAGAGATGCGGAGGTTGGTCTGTTGAATATTTTAACTCGTGAGCAACTTCACCGAAAAGGTGGAGTAAATTAGAATTTCTCCGCCCAGTTCTCTGGAAATGTTATCTACCTTGACATTACGCGACGAAGTTATTGTTAAGCAAAACAAGTTAGGTGACAGCGAACCCCGCGTTCACTTAAAAACGAAATAAAACCCCTAATTAGCCTATCTCTGCAGCGAAAGGGACGAATTTCTGGTACTAATCGTTTCCAAGTCTCGGGCCAAGCTTTTCCATGGAGTGTAGCACCCCTAACTTTACCGTTTTTAGATACATTTGAGAAAAATAACTCTTAACCTTTACATCCCCCAAAATTTCGATCATTAATTTGGGACCATCCATTGTTTATTCCAAGCTGGGTTTTTGAAATTGCTGTAACTTGCGATCGTCATCTTTTGGTTTCATCGGGAATATCAACAGATAGAATATTGACTTACGTAAACAAGTCATGTTGATATACGTATTACGTAATGCAAATAATTACCTTTTATCAATACGAATTTATTTAAAATTCCAATCTAACAAAAGCACCAAAAGATTGTTTGAGTGTTCCGAGTATTTAATATGGAATTTAAATAATTTATATGACACGTTATTGCACACCGTTGTGGATTAAATTAATTATTTATAATTAGATTTGATTGGTTCCCATGCATTTGGAGGGCTTTGTAGCGCTCATTTTAATCGCAATTAGTTATAATTAGGGAATTGTCTAGTCCTAATTGGCCAATATACAAACATGAACAACATTTAGCGATTGTTTCTTGAGCTATATTTTAGGCCAAAACAAATTGGCAACATTTATTGCCAACTTACAGAAGGTTACGTTAATAACGAAAAATGAAAGCACCACGTTATACACGCACGTCTCCAAATCTCGATCCTTTTTTAATGACGGAGATTGTTTCGTTTTAGGACGAAGGTGGACTATTGGCCTCTTATCATACTTTTCTATAGTTACAGCTACTAATAAGTGTGTCGTATAATAATTGCATGAACATTTCTAAGCAAAGATTTAATAAATACACATATGAAATGCATTTAGAAGGAAAGTAGCGTTTGGTTATGTTTAAGTAAAGGTTCTTTTAGCGATAGTAAAACTATCACTTCCAATTCCACATAGTTGAAAGTTTTACGTGCTATTAAATTATTTGTTTACATTTTTCACTTTGTGTGTGCATGTTTAATATAATCAAGGAACAACATTTTTTGGCTATGTTAGTCCTAAGCCAAATCAAAAGATATGTACTTAAAAGTAACATGTAATACGTGACGCTGTATAGTAGGAAATAAATGTGTGGTCTCGCTGCAACTTGTCAAGGTAATCAAGAAAGAACGAATTTTAACATAGTTATTACATTGGCGTTAAGTAACAAGTAACTGTACTTGAAGACAAAGCTGATTCTTTCACATGTACACATATTTGTCGCCGTCCGGAAGCTTATGAATTTTGCCGGAGGTATTTTCGGTTAATTTACATTACAAACTAATTTCCCAACTTTCTGGTCATCGCTTCGGGTTTAATGGCATTATTCAGTTAGTTCAACTGTAAAATAGAAATGGAATAGTAGGTAAACAACAAATAACCATATTTTGTGAAACACACCTACCCAGCTACATGCGTCACGTTTATTTTGCAAAAAATAAACTCATTTAGAGAATTTAAATACTCGTCGAGACAACTTCTTTAAGTTGTCCCCGTTTATTGCCTCTCATTCATAAGCGTCAAGCTGTTCGAAGTTATACAACACAGATAGCAAGCGTGAGGTCCGTGGTTGCCTATTCAGTAGGCGTAGCAGACGATGTTTTATGGATATTATTTGAGAAGTTTTGATTGAAATGTGATAGTCGTACTAATTTATCTATTGTGGATATTGACCTTGATATTAAAAATTATTTAGAGTAAGAAAAAAGAAACAAAAACATATTTTTCAAAATTTGAAGTAAAACTCAAAAAAGAAATTAAAAACTGGAGTATCTTACTATATTATTTCGATGTTTTCTAAACAGTTTAATGAGTACTCACAGTAAGCCTTGGTCATATGCACATGTAATGCTGTAGTGTATTACATTATGAGTACATGTAAGAGTGTTATGAACACATATTTTTTTGTAATGCTGTACCGTTTTTTTATTTTAACTGAACTAAACAAACACATGAAAAGTTATTCATAACAGCCACTGGCTGTTAAAAATTATAACAGCCGCTGCCCGTTACGGAGTACATAATTTTTAAAAAAGGAAGTTCATGATTTTGAAATTATGTTTAATACAGTTATTGTTCTTAAAGTGTATATATTTTTATTTTGAAAATCTTCAACGACACACAGCTGATACGCAAATAACAAACGTGGTTGATTATACACCGGATTACAAAATTCAACCGCGTCCGTTTATTGCTAAATATGGCCCTAATGAGATTAATAACTATTACAATCTAAAGTCAATATAGCACAATTGAACAAACCATGCCGTAGCAAAATGTTACTCTTGCATAAAGTATATCGTGTTTAACGTGGAAAATACTTGTAATTTTAAATTTCTGCAATAACACAAATCTCCAAATTTGGAATACTCAGAATCTACGATTTAGTAATTAATTTTTCATTGCTCCTGAAAGACATTAGTTATGCTTTATTAGATTATTGAGAAATGTACAGGCTTTTTAGAGAAGGTGAAGGTCCCGCAAAACCGGAAAGCATGTTATGTGGAATGGTTTTTACCTTTGACATCTCATTAGCTCTAATAAATTAAGTTGTAGTTAGTGGATTCTTTTTGATTTATCAGTTTCCATTGTTATTATGATGTAACTATTGTAATTAATAATGAAAATAACATATTTAATCTGCCATCGTCAAAACAAAGATTTTCCAAATTTTTAGTTTGATATGTTTGCATTGGAGTTGTGATATGAAGAGGATTTCATTCTCTCGTCTTTAATGTGAACACTGTAGAATTTGATAACTATTACTTAAGTACCGTATGATCGAAAACTTTTATCCTCTAACTAGAGGGCTGTGAATTGTTTTGTTAAAAAACGATGTTGGCAGTCACATTGGAATTTTATATCTGTCAGTTTAAGGTTATATCAGTAACGCCATTTTAACAAACACATTTTTGTTGAATACATAAAAATGTTAATAGCAAAAACAACTACAGATGTTCAAAGTGATTTCCTCCATTTTCTATGACTTTTCACCAAGCTGACGTAAGGGGCCTGCAGAATGCCACATCAAGTGGCTGTGTCATGTGTGGTGAGTTCGTGGAAAGGAATATGAAGGAAACGTTGTACTCGTGATAAAAGAGAGAAATGGGAGGATAGATTGTCTCTGATCAACAGTTTCTTCCCAGGAAGGGGAAGCGGAAATGGCAATCCTTTCAACCCAGTCTTCAAAAGAGCTAACCTCAAACCATCCCCTAACATTTTGGTTATACCATACTCCTTTTGGCACTCCAAGAGTCCAAGATGCATACATAGCGAGATACATATTGAGGGCCTTATACCGAGTGTTTCACTTAGGGTGCGAACATAGGGAAATAGTATGGGAAATCGTATATATGCAGATTTCTGCTTGTCGCTTGAATTGATAGGATTTGATAGTGGTATGAATCGGAAGAGAAAAAAATGTGCTTAATTTAATACTACTTTACTTGAATTTGTGGCTTGTTTAAGATAGAAATAGCTTAAAAAATAATAAATATTTTGCATTTTATTCACAAAAAACAGTCCAGACATGATCAAATTTGTTTATGCCAAAATGAATGGCTGGTCTGTTTTTTTGTGAATAAAATGCAAAATATTTATTACAGTTTTTAAGCTATTTCTATCTTAAACAAGCAGCAAATTCAAGTAAAGTAGTATCAAATTAACCGCATTTTTTTTCTCGTTCGATTGATACCACTATCAATCCAATCAATTCAAGCGGTAATCAGGAATGTATATATATACGATTTTACATGCTATTTCTCTATGTTCGCACTTAAGTGAAATATTCAGTATACAACATAAGATGGCAATAATTTCCCAGCAGCTGTAGCTGAAAACATACTTGAAGTAGCACTTTTGCTGTAGTTGCAACAACCCTGCTTAGAAATTACCCTTTTGCGATCGTCGTTTAGATTAAGTTTATCGAAGTTGATCATTTGTGTAGTCGGAGCATCCTTTACTCTATCGTTAGGTTATCAAAATATTTGTTAATGTCTTCCCTGGAAATGTTGGCTTGCGATCTTTTTATATTCTGACACATTCTGTTCTTGGTATGTCTTTATGGCGTAGCATAAAACTGTAGGCAAAACCACAACCTGGCAAATTGTTCTTGAATTTTGTAATAATTTTTCCTCTTGTTATCATAATAATTTTGTATAACTTTTTTAAGATTATATTGATCGAAGGAATAATCCCAATCATTACATGTTATTAATTAATTGACAATCAGTTCTTTTTCCGCAAATGATGGTTGAGTTTGTCCCGCTTTTTGCGGTATTGATATAGAACCAAATAATGGATTGTATAACTCCCCGCAGCCTTTCTATATGGCATTTCTTTTTCAATAGACTCAAGCGCCCTTATTAGACTATCTTGGTCAGGTTTTTGTAGTGTTTACTTCTGGGGTCCGGCTTATCATCCTTTAGCATGTGTCTGCAAACAAAAAAAAGTTTATTGTGGGGTGATACACATTCTGCTTTTTCGAAAACCAGAAAACATTTGAAAAAACACGAAGCATCCCTAGAAACTACATCAAATACAATATATTTTGGCAAAGATTTGAAATTCTTATCTGAACCTCGTTCACAGTGAAGTTTTATTGGTAACAATTGGCATTTAAAAATCGAATGTGACTAAATAGCTGTTGCCAACTTGTCAGAGACAACCCTAAAACATGATGACCAACATACAAATGAAAAATTTGTATGGTTAAACTTCGCAAAGATTAAAGAGCCACAAATTTGCAGAATTAAAATAACTTTTGTTTTTATTCATCCCCATTTTACGGTGTTTCAAATAATAATTCTTTCAATGGACCAACAAGCAAATAGAAACAACTGCAGTTACTCTCTACAACATTTCTTTCTGTTTAAAAAGCTCAAAATTGAGATTTTTTTTATTTAATGAAGAAATTTCTGCTACTAGAGTATTGGCTGTGGATTTTAATTAATTAGTCTACATTGTATTGTTAGAGCAATAGACAATTCCATTGAAAAGTATAATCTTTGTCAGGCTTTAAACTTAAAAAAACCTCTGAATAAATTTAAAAACCACTGTAAAAACATTTAATGTAAATTGTATTTAACATAAATAGTAGCACTGTCAGGTAGGAATTTATAAATCATGTAAAATACCAATACTTCCTTATACACTAGAAATGAGTACCGAGATTGAAAAGACACGGAGCTAATGTGAGCAACCGCAATAAAGACTAAGACTAACTATGGGTCTAATTCTGAGAGATAGAACAAGGAATGAAACAGTTTGGCTATATGTCGTTGCATATTGGATTTTATGAAACACATTGTGAATACCAAGAACACGGCTGAGAGACTGGTTAAACTACATCAAGAGAAGGAAGGGAAGCAGATTAGCAAAGGTCATGACGCAAAGGGCTAACGATACGAGACCACCAGGAAGGTTACCGCAAAGGTGGATATCTAGGAGAATCGGATAGTAATAGAAACAAAACTCAGTCTTGATTTGATATCAGATTTTTGCCATGGTATATTGTTTTGTTGTAAAGCCATATAAAGACCTGTTTTTAGAATGTTATTCAATTCAAAAAAAATGTTAGACTAATTTTTGTTGTAGTATAGGCAACCCATTTAGCAGCTGTGAGGTATATGCAACATAAATACTTTCAAGCACAAGTTTAATAAATTGAGTATAGCAGGGGTAGGCAACCTTCTTTAGTGGCGGGCTAACTCGTACTGTCTGATGTAGACGAGGGCCATAATCTTTAGGGGTTCAAATTTTTTTTTCAATTTTTTATTCATAGCAAAACATCATAATTATTAACATCATTATATTTAAATTATTTATCATTACACAAACAAAAGTAAGAATTCTCAATGGCCTTCATTTATGCACCTAACAACTTCATCACATTTTCCATATACTTTCGATTTTGGAGCACAAGTTTTTTTGTTTGTTGATTTATACAATGACAAACTAGAATTTACTTTCGCCCATATCATTTTTGAAATACGTTAAAATGCCCTCTTTCTAACCATCGATTTGGCTCCAGCAGTGGACAATCCAATCAAATTATAGTAGCCAAGATTGAACTGTCACATTATATCTTAGTTTGTTAAGTATGTAAAATATGTCCTTGCCTGTTGTCGCTGTTCAAGTTGGGTAAGAGATAACATTTCTTTGAATATATCGAAATTTTCCCCTGAATAAAAATTTCTAGTTGAGTTGTGTCTGTCATATCTGTATTTTCATCGAATGCCAATCAAAACACTAAATTTTTTGTTCTATCAACTGTTTCACATTCTTATGTTAAGGGCATATTGATGTTACTGCATCCAGGAAACAGTCTTTAATGCATTCGTCTTCTGAAAATGGTTTGGAATTTTGTGATATTGTTATTGCAATAATATAACTTACTTTCTCAGAGTTTTCTAATGTGTTTATAATTTTAATAAATACATCTGCTGTTTAATTAAGATCTGGAATGATGTCACTGTGCATATAAGTGTTATCAGTAGGGATTAGAGGTGATGCGCATTTTATACAGTTTACATACATTTTATAGAGGAGTTCGAACTGATGATACATAAAAAATCTTGAATTTTTCGAAATACTCTGTATTTATTCTAATGCTGTTAATTGTGAAGAGAGGATACACCTGAAAAATTAATCAGTTATAAATCCTTTAGTGTAAAAAATACTTCTGCAAGAAATTCCACAGAAAGGTAATGTATACTGAAATAAGAAGTTTCTTTAATGGTTATGCCGAATTTCCACTTATAATAGCATGAGTAGTCAGAGTTATGTCGACTATTTTAGCGATGGTATCACGAATGCCGCTTGGGTATGATTAGGACAAGTGCGCTAGCACGAGTCCTAATCCCAAGCACAATGGACATGAGTGTTAATACCACCACAAAAATAATCTACTTAACTTTGACTAAGAATGGCATTAGAAAGACTATTCACTGAACCAAGTTATTTCTTCAAATTAGTTTTCAGTGAATCCACCAACAACCTATCAAATTTCTATAGTCATAGAAAACTAAAATTGATTTTCACTTCTTTTTACAAAAATCGTTGCCGGACCCTGTACATTATGTCATGATTATTCTGTATATACGTTTTGATATTGAAGATACTATAAGATACAGCTGTATATCAAGTGGTGTATTTTTAAAATAATTTTATTATTAAACAATACATAAATATTAAATAATTTTTGTCGAATTTAAAATATCGTGTACCTACTGATACGTGACAGAAAAGTTATTTGATTAAAGATATTGGCAATCCCTGCAGCAAGATGGAGGAAAGGGCAAATTTGAGAGGAGTACAAATTGAGATTCTCAAGAGGTGCTCAGCCTCTGCTAGATAAGCTGAAGAGGTTCTTGAGCACTGGAGCATCCCTGAAGTCTACCCTTATGATGTAGTCACTCAAGGACGGCATATTGATGTTTGTGATTGGTTTTTGCACTGACTAGTTTCTTAGAAATCGTTTTCGTGCTTTTAATTTGTTGGATATCATTATCGTCGCATTTTCTTATGTGGCTCATGAACTGAACGGTTCTTGTATTTATTGTATTTTAAAATATACTTATTAAATAATAAAATTCCGATAATGATAATGCATCTATCTATTCTGGTTGGAAACATTTGACGACAAAGTTATTGCGCCACTTCATGCAATGGTATTTGCAAAGACATAATTTAACAGCACAGGAGATTTTAATCGATATATATATCTTAGAGAATCCTCCTCCTGCTATAGTTCAAAAGTGACGGCTAAGTTTAAGTGTTAAAACCTGGAGGCCCAAAGACAATTCACACGAACGAAATGGAAGAGAAGAAAGTGGAAAAGATTATATTCTGTAATCGCCACATAATGTTGAAAAAAAATACAAATATTGTTAAAATTTGTGAAACCCTCTTTGAACAGGACTCCGCAAGTTTTTTAGACAGGTTAGTTAGAGGTTACAGTAGATGACACATGGATTTACCACCACATCCAAACTGAAAATACTGTCCTTGGAATGGTTTCACAACGATTAAGAAGTTTCAAATGTGTGGCTTCAGTTGGAAAAACCTTGCATATTGTTTTCTGGAATTCAGAAGGAATTTCGATGTTATTAACTAGAAAAAAGACAACCATTAAAGGCGAGTATAATATACATCACTTTTACATCAGTTACAGGAAGCTATCAAAGTCGAGGAATGCTCATTCAAGGCAATGCTCTAGTTCACAGACCTGCAATTGTGTTGGTTGCTGTGTAAGATTGGTCTTTTGAACTTCTGTACACACCTTATTCCCAAGATTTAACCCCCTGTGACTTTCTATATCCAAAACTGAAAGAAAGTATTCCTGAGAAGCGCTACGGCTATAGTGAAGACATTAAAACAGCTGTAGAGGAGTTTTATGAAGGAGTTGACAAATATTTTTTTTAATGGGTTGATGGAATTACTGAAACGTTGAGCTAGGTGTATTGAGCTTGCAGGTGGTTATATCGAAAAAAATATATTTCTTAAACCTCCCACTTTATTCTTTCATACATAGGGCATGAATAAATATATCGATCCCCCCTGGTGTATGTTCCATACAACTTCATACATTGTTAGGCCAGCCAGCAGAATAATTATTTTAATTGTATATTAAAATCAGGCCTCCTGCCAAAGTATTGCTTTCGATTTCGAATATTTTTACAAATTTACGATTTTTGTCTCAACCGCTCAATCAGTTACGACCAATCCAAAAATATCTGAAAGACATTTGACATTAAAGGAAAGTCGGAACATTAATAAATAACTCGAAAACAACATAACTATCTGGATGCTTTCTGCACTAATTAGTGTAGAATATTAAAGCAAAGAACTGAAAAGCTTTTGGTCAAAATTGGTCGCTTATTTGTATGTATTTGTCGATTTGTAATCGGGTTATCAGTTTTAGACGTTAAGCGATCGCCTAATGACTGTGTCAGCGTGGTGTAGTGTCACACTCGTGGACTGCCGAGCCTGAGGTCGAGTATTCAAATCACGGAAAGACGATCGAATGATACACATGGAAATTTCTATTCTTTGTCACTTTTAAATCTGAAATGCCCCACCTGTACTAGCCATTGATAAACCACCGATTCGATTTTAACCAATTTCCTCTGTCTAGGCTTCACAATAATTCGTTCCTATATCGTTTGAGAATCCTCTTTAGCCGAAATGATCGCACATATGGCGCGATCATCTTTGTAACATAATATGATAACGGCAATACCACAATGAAAGCAGCATTTCAAAGAATTACGAAGACTGCAGACTGTTTGTTGTGGAAATTTAATGGAGAAATTAATTAATTTTTTTTATATGGAATTACAATAAATTTGAACAGTTAATAATTAGTAGCTAATTGTTATTTTGGAGATTAATAGAATTGATCACCTTAAATATTTCATTATTATTAGTAAAATGTGTTTCTACTTGAATTTGCACTTCGTTAAATAGGTACCCACATAACTTGATTCGTGGTCATTTAGTCTGCTATTTTTTAAATTTTATTAAAGCGGAAATTATTTTACGTACTTATACAGGGTGATTTTTAAGTTGATTCTTTCCTTTTGCCAGGATATAAAGCTTAAAAAAAATAAGCATTTTTTTCGTTTACCACTTTTGCGAAATATCAAAACTACCGGAGGTACAGTCGTGGAAACATAAACCGGGACAAGTCATATAAGACAATTTTTCACAATTTGAATATTGCAATTTTGCCTTCCTAATTGTTCATGAAATCCTATCTACCACATACCAATGAACCAAAAAGAACTTGTTGATGCAATATAAGCAACTTGGGTTAGCACCAACAATGAACTCATTCAGACAATTTAACTTAGGCAAATTTTAGTGTCCCGCTTTATATTACCGCAGCTGTACAAGGTGTTAAAGTTTCAAATAAATACTAAACTTTGGCGCAAAGGCACCTGGGCAATTTTATTTTGGTTTATCTCTGTCGTTAAGCAATGACATGTCAACTAGTTTTCCATTGTAATTTTATTAATGTTATTGCTACAATAATGGCGCATGTTTATGAAAATAATGAATTAGTGAATATGCTTATTATTTACTGGGAGTGTCGTCAAAATGCTGCCGCCGCATTGCTCTTATACGCGGAACGTATGTGTAGAAGCGAATGGTGATCATTTTGAACATATCATTTACGTTAGATTAAGTTTAGTTTAATTTTTGTTAAGTAATTTTAGTTCTTAATTTGAAACTTTTAACACCCTGTACCTCCGTTAGTTTTGATATTTCGCAAAAGTGGTAAATGAAAAAAAAATGCTTATTTTTTTAAGCTTTATATCCTGGTAAAGGAAAGAATCAACTTAAAAATCACCCTGTATATCAGTAGCTCTGATAATAACGCGTAATTTCTTTCGGTTTAATATTTTTTTACTTGCAAGTGCAATCTAAATATGATGCTATTGTTGCAGCAAATAAAACGACGTTTTTGGTATTACTTTCATTTACAAAGGTAATCCACGATTTATAACGCTAAGTACTAGTTATGGTGTAAGTAATTTCATTAGGTTCCCCGAAAAATTCCGTGACGTGGGCGAACAAGAGAGGCTACATAGCCTCTCACATGTATAATGTTCTGCTTTGCAATTTACATAAATTGCATTTGCTGGTACCGGGTATGCAGGGACTAACCATCGTTTATTAATAGTAGTTTGTACAACGAGAGTGGATATGATGTCCATATCGCACGAGGATAAAGTTTGAGCACGACGCCGTAGGCGGAGTGCTCAATTATCCGAGGGCGATATGGACATTCCACTCGAGTTGTACAGTGTATTTTTTCTACGACCTATCAATGGAAAAGAATGGAAAATTAAAAGAAAATTTATTCAACGCTAATTAATAAGATATCTTACAACAAAATCACGTTTGCCACAAACAGGGCACAGCACAGCCCATTGCAAAACAAACAATTAATGAAAGTTGCCTAGGTAATCACGACTAACGTGGTTTGTGATTGGTGTATTTCATATCCACCCTTGTGTGGATATGAAATCATATACGTTCAGTTAACTACAATTGCCTACATATCCATTCTGTAGATTGTGAAGAAAACAGAATATATACATGCGGGAGTAGAAAAAATTTAAATCCAATTAGGATTTTATATGCGCATATAAAATATCGCCAATTAATTTCACTTTTCTGGGTTTATGGACGAATTTATCAGTAAATATAAACATTAATATGGAGAAATCACGTTCTTTACTTCTTGTCACAGTATAATAACAGCATCTAAGTAATGGTACTACTTTGTCGTATTAAATTATATTTACGAGGAGGCACGCACGATATTTACGTTCTGCCTGCCACTAAAAAATCTTTACTCGCTGCCCCTGTCTTGTTATACAGGGTGTCAGGAAACTCAACCGTGTCACTTCTGGAGATGCTAGGGGATGCTATATGGAGTCGAAAAGTCCTAATCCATTTTTGGCTTAGTAGCATAGTTTTTGTAAAAACGAATGTTGAAAATGAAAAAGAAAAAGTTGAGAACTGCTGTACTTTGCCTTAAATTGGAGGCTTGACGCAGTGTCTTGAGATAGGCTAGGAAAACACATTGTCACATATACCGTCTACATACATAATTTATTAGCTTTTAGAACACTTTCAAAATGGTGTTTGACAATTTTAAATCCAACAATGAAGACAAAATATCGAAATACCTACAGACCCAACATCACCAGAACACCATACACAAATAGTATATTATGATACGAGTTTTATAAGAAGCATTTTGTAGCACGCACGGTGTAAGTGCTACAAAATGCCTTATAAACGAGGTATCATACAGTATTTTATCTACTTTGCCACTTTTTTAAGTAAAAAAATGAAAATTTTTAGTATTTTTATTATAGCATCGCTTTGTGTTTATTACGATACGCAAACGCGTATCGTAATAGCCTCAGTACGAACGCAAAGTAGATAAAACACATATCAGCATACTCCTGCACGGTGTATACAGGGTGTTCGGATAATAGGGAACCATACATTGATGGTGAGTTCTACGCATTAAAATAATAAAAAAACTTCATATGCAGTATTGTCCGAAAATCGTTATTGGGGTAGATACCGACCCTTAAAGTTTAACTTTTTTTAAAATTTTTATTTATTTTTTATAACTGAAAAAAAAAACAATAATAAGTGCAGGTAAACAACTCGACAAAAAACAAACAAAAATTGCATTTTTGTTATCAAGGCTAATCAGATAATAACCCTGAAAAGAAAAGCCTTAAAACTTTAGATAGAATTTCTAACCAAACGGTTTATGTTACGCATACCAAACAAGAGTACATTAATTTTGAATTTTTTTATTTCCTACAATATGCCGTATCTAGATCGGAGGTATGTCTTCAGATATAAAAGTTATGACTAAAAAGAAAATATGGTTTTAGGTTAACTGCCAGTTCAAAATACATGTTATTGATTATTTTTCTTTTTGTTTGTGAGCATTCCAATAAAGAGCACTTACACCAAGTTTAAAGTAGTTATCTACTCAGTTATAAAAAATAAATAAAAAATAAAAAAAAAGTTAAACTTTAAGGGTCGGTATCTACGCCAATAACAATTTTCGGACAATACTGCATATGAAGTTTTTTTATTATTTTAATGCGTAGAACTCACCATTAATGTATGGTTCCCTATTATCCGAACACCCTGTATTTTTACTACAAAAGTCAAACGCGCAATTATTTATTACATTGACATTAATTGACAAAAAAAAACATCAAAAACACAAAAATGCAGTAGGTACCATACAGCGGTTCACAAAATTTGCGGTACCAATTTCAACAGTGAATTCTGAAGAAATTATGCTTCTAAGCCAAAAATGGATTAGGACTTTTCGACTCCATATAGCGTCCCCTAGCATATCCAGAAGTGACACGGTTGACTTTCCTGACACCCTGTATATAAACTAATAATTATAAAAAGTAATCATGGATTACATATGCTTAAACAATAATTGTCGATTCTGAAGAAAACATACGTTTTTGATTAGTTTCTACGGTTTGATATTCTACGTTTAGTTATTCCATACATTTTAGGTATGACGTCGCTGAATTTTTTAAATGGCTGTTTATATTTTACGACTACTTTTAGTAACATTTGTATTTACAGTCATAAAAACGTCAATAAAAACTCAGTTAAGGATTTTTTCTGGAATGTTCACCTTATACGTACAAAAAAGAACTTACTATGAATAGTAATGGCATAAGATCAGCCAATGCCCGTCACAAATGACGTAATTGAAAGTAGTCTAGTTATCCAACTCTCTTCGGATAATAGCCCTTTGTTTTTTGGAAATACAAGGTGTTCCGAAATGAATGGGACACGGGGATAGTAATCTCTTGAAAATAACATAAAATTCGTTATATCGACACATTTTAACAATAATAATACGCGTAAAAAGCAATTTTTCATGAATACGCGTACTTATAATCCATATTTTCAGTGATATATCCATACTTAAAAAATTTTCCATGTGGTAAATAACTTCAAATATATTTATCTCGGAATTTTAATACCCAAAGTACACCTCTTTGGTGTAGAATTAAAATATTGATATTATCACCCTTAATATAAAGTGGAAGTAGGGAGTGGGGCAGCTGGCACCTCCTACATATAGAACTAATTTCGGTTAGATGAGTAGAAATTTAATGAAACTACATCATGCCAAGTTTGAACATGATCAGATCGTTTTTGAGTTGTGAAGAAAATCTAAAAGTAAAAATTCAACTTGTCGGATCCTTAACTTCTCATATGTGCAGATTTTACTAAGGCATACTCTATACTTATTTTGATGAAAAGAGCAACCCACTAAACGAACGCCCTGTATATGTATTTGTAATTTTTAACGCATTAGTAGAGAGTAAATTTAGAGTCAGTATCTTATTATTGTTTGTCAATTGAAATAATTTTAACTATGTTTTCATATCGATGGCATTATCTTGTGCATTGTTAAACTCGACTCACTTTATGTATTTGACAAGTGCAACAGGCGCTTTTTATTAGTATGTAGTATTAATTATTAGTTGTCATGTTATGTAGTTGTGTATTGATATTTTCTTGTTTTACATTGCTTTACGGCTGGTCTTATAAAGGCCACTAATCTGAGGTTAACTTTAATTCTCTGTTAAAACAAACAAAAGCGCATCAAAACCTTATTCCTGATGACATTTTATTCATTAGTAAACAAATTTTGATACACTTTTGTGTATTTTAACAACAAATTAAGGTTAACGTCAGATTAGTGGTCTTTATAAGACTGGCTGTTATTACTGTGTTATTTTTTTATGTTTAGGCATATGTTTAATGTATGCCTGCATTACATACTCAATTATTTAAGCCGTAAGTACTAAGTGTATGTAACATAATTGGCGCCATTCTCTTGGTTATGGCGTGAATTGTCTGATCTTATGTTATGCCATTACTTGTTTATCTGTATGTGATACAACTGATATTTCTTATTTCCATTGACTTAGTTTGAATCATACATTTGATATTTGCTACTGCGTTTGTGTCCTGCTAGTTTAGATATTTCCTAAGGCTTTGTTAATTGCAAAACATTAACAAAGCTGACAACTTCATGGTATTTACCAGAACACTTACATTTACGTATTCAAAACGATTATTTAATGTTTCTAATGCTTCTGGCTTGCACAAATATTTTCAATGTGAGAGTACGGATGCTACACTGTTCTACTAATAAACTGGAAAATGTAATTTTTTCCTACCTGTAATCTGGTAATCCTCTGATAATTTTCCCCATAATTAATATCAAAAAATAGTTACGGTAAAACTAATTAGGCATTTTCCACTAAATGGATCATTGATGTACCTAAACGTTAATAAATTTGGAGGTGCTAGTGATTCCCAAAAGCAATCATTGTTTTAAATCTTACTTTATATGATTAAGTACATCTAATGAAGAAATGAGGCAGAAGATCAATTAGATATGGAAAATTAAAAGAATTTTATAAAACAGAAAGTAGCGTTAACTCCCTAGGTTCAAAAAAACAGTATAAAAACATTTTAATTTATGAAAACTTATTATTTTCTAGTACCTCTTCCATTATGATAAAATTGAGTACTATGTAGTTACAGAAAAACAGTTCTTCGACTCTCGTGCAAGTTCAATTCAATTTGTATAATTATTTCTCATGCTGTTCGTTTAGATTTTAAATTGTACAATTATTCATAGTCACATTCGATGCTATTTTAATGCATTTACTCTTAGTTACAACTATTCATAACTTTAGCCTTAACTTAAATTGAAAGAGCGCCGAAGTAGAAAAAAATTTTGCTGCTCGTCTGGTCAGTCTGGTTATTTCCATTGGTTAACCATGCACCCCCGTTTGTCACCATACATGGATCACCAATTTTTGTAATTTAATTTTAAGAGAAGAATCATGTTAACCATTCGATACATCAGACGTTACTATTAAGTGCAACTTGTACCTATTAAATGTAGTGAATATTTTCTCTAATATAATAAGTAGTACGCCTATTATCGATAAATTTTTGATGAATATTATGAGCTATAATCCCAAAGCTGAAAATACGAGTCCGTAGAACGATAGATTATTAGGCATACTACGAATTATATTTAGGAAGAGAATATGTAAAATATATAGAAGATGGAGCGTAATACTATTTTATTGCTAATGCTAATGATCAATGTTTGCCCGAAATACACTTTTTGTAGCTTTTTATGCTTAAAACACACGTTCTAATCTGGAAAAATCAGCTGACATTTCTAAATTAGTTCATTTGACACGTGAAACAAAACCAAGATAGCTCGTACCAAATCGAAAATCGTGAGTCTCTATATCGTCAGTATGGTAAGAGGTCCTATTGGCCAATGTCTTAAATTTAAGGGATGACGATTTGCTCAAAATTTAAGGAATTGTATTCTCAATATTAAAACCACCACAACTTACATTTATTAAACACATCTTGTTTCGTAAAACTACACTGCATCAACAATCCAACAGTATTATTAATAATATATATTTTATATGACTATAGATTATATCAACCGTTGCTTATGCGTTGTTTAATATACATGATGTTCTTAATGAAGTGCAAATTGAAATTCTTGGTCTTTGTGCTTAAATTAAAAGCTACTATCAAATTCAGTTTTATTGCGGCAATAAGAAAGTGTTAGATAATGTCTGATTGCTATCAGCTGATGCAGAAATTCGGTAGAATAATTATTGAATACACAAGAAACGCATTTTTATTTTATTCTGGTTTTTCTGCACTTTTTTAAATTTTGATGATAAAAATTTCGCTTTGAATGCAGAGAAACAAATGAATGTAAACCCCATTTGTGCGCTACAAGCAATATACAGTGTCCGCCAAAAAGTCGGCATAATATGGCAAAAATTGCTTGTCTAAAAACCTATTTACCCCCTGTCATATATACCGAGTGGTTTTTACTTATTTAGAAAATGGAGTTTTTCGAAATTGTTAAAATTCGAAAAGTGCTATTTTTCGGAAATTAAGTAAGATTTCAATGAGATTTTTTTAGAGTGTGTTAGTTTTAGCTAACTGAACAATCTCAAGGCCAGAAAACACTTAATTTTTTTTAACCTTAGTTAAAAATAATTTTTAAATTTTTTTAATAGTTTTCAAAATTTCACAAACCAAGCCTTAATTAAAATAATTAAAATAATTATGTGAATAGTAAACAATAGTAACTTTAAACCTCACTTTATACTCTTAATGACAGATAAAATATTTGACAGAAGTGTTTGTTTGTTTCATATGTCTTCCTTGTCGCGCTCACTAATTTCCTATGTTCAAAACGGTTTTCGGACAATCTGTATATATAAAGATGTAATTCTGGCTAAGAAGTGACAATGTACAGTCGTGTTCATTAAAGTGTTGTACAGCATTTGCGCTTTGTGAATATAAATTAATTACACAAAGTTCAAAAAAGTGTTGTATATACAAATATTTTGAAAGTAGGTATACATCTAGGTCTACCTAGTTAATGGTACAGTGTGAGCTTTTGTCGAGTAATAACACAACCATCAATAAACTTACAACTGCCTCTGTACAATACATTTTTGAACACGACTGTACAAAAAATCAAAATTAGTTGTGAGGTGAAAATATAACAAGTGTCATAACAAAATTTTAGCAAAAGAAACACAGTATAAACATGTACTTACAAATTTGAACAAAATAGGTTTAACCATTCGAAACTCAATTCCCAAGAAAGTGAATTTCGATTGAAAACATTACAACTTTTCTTTAATTGTACTTGCAAAGTCGAGCCATGCTGATGGTTTTTAAGAAATTCAAATATCCGTTAGTCGTTGGTTGGTATAAATCTAACATGGTTGCAGTCTTGAAACGATACGTTTGAGCCTCTCTGTTGGGACGTTAAATTTAAATGAGACGACTCGTGCACCTTATTTAATAATTATGTAATTTGCCCTGTTTGTTTACTTTGCTATCTCAGTATACATGAAACTCTTTTAAATAGGAACGATTACTGTTTGCCAAAAATAGGAAGCTGGTCCGCACCTGTAGTGTTCGCGAGCTGAAACTGACTTCATAGAACATACACAAGAAAAACCAATTTGCTTACACAAATATATTGACTTTAAAACACATGTAAAATCGCAACGAAAAGAAATGAAAAATACAATTAAAACCTAGAATGAATGGGCATTCTTAAAGACAAATATAAATTAATAGTGGACATTACGGGCGATGTAGCTTTGAGCTACTCGCATTTAAATTTAAACGTACATAAAACAATATTAAATTAGAACGCCAAAATAACGGGTTTTAAAGACACGAAAGTTAAACTGTATGAAAGCCCGCTGTCGGTTTTTATGCATCAAAACCCGTATTCTCAATGCGTGCACGTATTATGCGTGTAGGAAACACATTGTATATAATATACAATCCAGTTAAGGAGACCAGATGCCCGTTTGAATCTGTAGAAAATAGTGCATTACTTTTAAACCCAGATGGTTTGGAAAAAAGGGGTAATCCGCATATATACAAATTTAGCAAAAATGATAAACTCATTTCGATTGCAACTACAGTGCTTAATTTTCCCAACGTTTGAGTTAAATGGAAAAATATATTTTGCAGAAGAAAGAAGAAATAAACTGAAAATTCAGAAGAAGACTGAATTGCCGTTTTAGGTTTTTCATAATTGTTTAACTACCATTTGTTTAACATTGTTCTATTTGATTAATTAATCTTTGACATATAGTAGATTTTGTATTAATTATCAGGTGGGAATCACTATACAGTAAGTTCCTTAGCATGCAATAATGGTGAAACTTGAAATGTTTTTTTACTCTACATTTTTTCATTTGTAATTCAGAAAGTGTAACATGCAATTCAGATTAATAAATTTGTAATTCAGAAAGCGTCAAATGTAATTCAGATTATTAAATTGTAATTCAGAAAGTGTAACTTGTAATGCAGATTAGTAAATTGTAATTCAGAAAATGTAACTTGTAATTGAGATTAGTAAATTGTAATTCAGAAAGTGTAAATTGTAATTCCGAAAGCGTTAATTGTAAGTCAGAAACCACGGAACGACCATTAAGTAGAATTACTATGTAGATACATACATACTGGATGTTTGCAAGAAATGTAATATTTAATCTTTTGGTTGAAAATAAATAAATTTTAAAATTGTTTATCATAGAATTCACGTCATTGTGTTATGCTGTTAGTAAGAGCCTTTTATATCCGACGGTTGTAACAATAAATACCTATTAAATGTATGTACACTTTACACACTATTGGTATAAACGTCGTCTCTTGGTTTCTGAATTACAAGTGATGCTTTCTGATTTCCAAATGATGCTTTCCGAATATCAGTTAACGCTTTTTGAATTACAACAAACACTTTTTGAAATACAAGTTACACTTTCTGAATTACAATTTACTAATCTGAATTACTAATTACACTGTCTAAATTACAATTTACTCATCTTAATTACATTTGACGTTTTCTGAATTACAATTTGCACTTTCTGAATTACTATTTATGTTTTTTTTCTACATAGGTAGACATTATAATGTAAAAAGGTAAGTATTTGGTCTTTTCGGAGTTTTAAATGGGTATTAAAACATAACTCGCGTTACGGCCAAATCCTAAGGGATTATTGAAACATACAAAATTATCAATAACTTAGGCAATGCAATGAAATGCACTTGACGTGACCAAAATGTTAAATTTTTTACAAGGTTGTAAGTCGTAAGTCTACATTAGACCGAAACATTGCAAATGTAGTCTTAAGCTTTAAAAATGCACTTTGTGCCCATTTAGTATATAATTTGCAATGTGAAAAAATATTGTCATTTTTACTGCATGTGTCGTTTACGCCTACCCTTATTGTAATAATAATAAAAGTTAATATATTAATAGTAGAATACATCATAGCATTACCTGATATGCTGCTTATGTATTATTAGAAATCAACTTCCAATATACCTATGCATGTCATAAAACATAATTGCTACAAGGGGGCGCTTGTACGTATTTGTGTGAAAATTAGAATGTCTCCATAAATGAATAATTGTGCGATAGCTGGATACAGGCATAAAACATAAACAGTTAGGTAATTAAATTTCACGAGCTAAATACAGCGACCATTACAAATGTGTCTGTAATTACAGCTTCTTATAATAGACTATTCTAAAAATAGATCGCGTTACACATAACCTGGGCCGGATGGCGACAGCACTTCACCTAGGAAAGACAGCATGTAATTTTCTGACGAGCAAAAATCCTCGGTACTGTTTATTACCGGCCGTTAAATGCAAGATAATATGTACTTGTCGTCTATCTGTATCTTAGATTCCTTTTTATTGCAAATGCCTGGCGCCTGTATTTCTAATTGATTTTTCTGCCGTTCTGTTTTGCGCTTACATTGTTGTGCTCGCAGCTGCTGAACCGACCGGTCGCACGCAATAAGGTGACTGCCGATTGCAGGTTAGATGCAAGATGCAAGTAGATTGATTCGATACTGCTTTACTGTGGCAGTTATAGGTATAGTGCACGTAGTTTTATGCACTATAGAATAAAACATATTTAAGTGGTAGCACTTTAAAAACAAATTGGAAGCTATTGTTAGATAATTTTTTTGCTAACAATAATTTTTTGCTAAAATGTTATTTTTTGCTACATTTTAAAACTATTTCTATTAAAGATCACTGACCTGCCAGAAACGCATGTATCATCTACTCACTGATTTTTTGCGCATAACGATGTATAGTGAGAGAATCTTCATCAAGGTATGCTTGCTCGCACCTCAACCCTTTGGAAAGACTAGTGTTTTTCCATTTCGGTAATTTAAGGAAGTGGTATATCAGTTACAAATAAAAACCATCAGCTATCACTTTGTGCGTACAGATTTCTAAAGAGCGACTTGATAAATAGTTAATAAAGCATAAAGCTTTTACCTTAATACAGACCTCTGTGTCCATTTTATATTATGTTGTTGTGCCATGAACATACATTGGAGGTACAGGTCCTGTCGAAATATTTGCCGTTTTTATGTGGATGTATCTAACGAGTTTAGTTTTCTCAAAACAACAGTACTTTCAAACATTAAGAAAAATCTGTAGAGGACTTAACACGGAACTCAAAAGTGCGGCCCGCATCGTTCGCAGTATATTTCTGTTCGTGCTGATTGTGGTTCGCAGCGATCGCTGCACGTTTCTGTCGCTTTTACCGTGTTCACCTTGTATCTTTTGGGTCCGAAATGTGCCTGTTCTTGTCAGGGCTAAGGACCTGAGCTGTGTAAAACTTTACTTCGAGTAGTTCTGGAGTTAAAGCAAAAATAGACATTTTATTTTCGTAAGATGCTCACCCTGTATATGTTTGGCCGAAAGTATGTTCGGTTTCGAACCAGGTAAAAATGGAATCCGCATGCAAAATATTGTCTTCCTCCAACAAATAGTTTTTGAGCTATACCGCTAATACTTATTTTGTTTTTTAGGCGAGGGAAGTAATAAAAAGTTTTATCAACTTCTGTAAGAACATGCGAAGCTCGTATAAAAATGGATAGTAGGTAGACACGTAGAGTACTTGTTGCGAAAATAACAGAGGGCTTGATTTTGAACTAGGCCACCAGCGCGGCAAGAGTGACAGACTAGTAATCACAGCGATCAGCGGTCCCGAGTTCAAACCCCGGGTGAGGCACGAATTTACGTATAAGGACGTAGAATATCGGTCCTACTCAGAACTAACCAAGAACACCTGAAGACGGGAGTAGATTAAATATCCCGAAACGTCGTGTGATATACACCCTAGACAGTGGAAGAAGTCCGATAAAACATATAATAGACCACTGCCAAAAAATGACATTCAGAGAACAACATGTATGTATTTTGTTAGTTGTTATTGGTTATGGACTGGTTTATTCACTACACCTTTTTCAATTGTAATTCAGAAAGTGTAACGTGTAATTCAGATTAATAAATTGTAATTCAGAAAGCGTAAATTGTCATTCAGATTAGTAAACTGTAATTCAGAAATATAAATTGCAAATTGCAATTCAGATAGTGTAACTTGTAATTCAGATTAGTACTTGTAACTCAGAAAGCATCAATTGTATTTCAGAAACCAAGAGACGACCTTGAAGGATTACTATGTAGATACATCTACAGTGTGACCAGTAAAATCCGCATCATATGGGATTTTCGCATTATCTGTCAAATTTTATTTTTTTTTCAAAAAGAATTCAAAAGTGGGGCTATTTCTTAAAATATCGAAAAAAGTTATTAGAAAAAGTTTTTCTAAATGCAATTTTTAGCCCATATGCAAAATTTCAGCTGTATAAGATAATTTAGATTTTTTGCCCATTTTTTTTAAATTGCACCACTGTTGCAAAGTAAGACTCAACGCAACCTACATAAAACATGCAAAGTTTATTTGTTTTTGACCCCCATGGAGTTACATCAGTGATTCCCAAAGTGGGCGATACCGCCCCTTGGGGGGCGCTGGAACGATCCAGGGGGGCGATAGTAGCTTCGGATGCATTTGGGGGGCGGTTAAAGCTTAAAGAAGGAAGAGAAGATTTCGAAAAACCGTTCGTACATATTTCATCTGTTGTGCAACATATTGACTGTTTACCATTATTAAATGTTTATACTCTTCTTCATACCATTTGTTACTTTATTTATTACTTTACTTTATTAAATTTCGTTTATTCTCCGTTTCTTTAATTTTACTTTATCACATCCTTTAATACACCATCCAGAAGGTAAATACCATTATATTAAAGGGTGTTTATTATTCAAATTTGCTTTCACTCAAAATACAGGTTACAAATATTGACAAAAAATTGGTTATTTTAAAAATATCATGTTCTCTAGCAATAATAATAATTTATACCAAATTTCTATATGATATATTTTATTATAACATTTCATAATCTATTTTTTCAGATAATTATTTGAGTTTGACTTTCACTTTAGTTATTCCGGTTGTCAGTTAATACAAATTAAAATCTTAAGATCTGATGTTACCAAACAACTATGCCAACTAAATCAACTTATATGCTCAAACCTTTTTAATAAACTATTCACAATTTAACAGTAACTGTATCTAATCTATAATTCATTAAACAATTCTCAAATAGTTATGTTGTACTTTTAATGTATAAATCCCCCCTTGTACTTTTTAGTTGCTAATTGCTAATTTATTCTTTTAAAATAATTTCCTACCTAGAAGTACTCTTATAGATAATTATCAGTCTCAAGAATCTACCACTACAATATCTTTCTGTTTCTTCGCTTAAAGAATATAGATTTCCAGGGGGCGCTGAGTAATTTTTTTTATGAAAAGGGGGCGGTAAGCCAAATAAGTTTGGGAACCACTGAGTTACATTATACAGGATCAAAAACAAATAAACTTTGCATCACATGTGACCAAATTTTAATAGCCCTATTTGGATTTTGTAGAAAAACACATATTTAATATGGCGCTACTTTTAAGAAAATGTGTGTGAAATAAAGCATTGTCAAAACTAAGAAGTTTTATGTAGGTTGCGTTGAGTCTTACTTTGCAACAGTGGTGCAATTTAAAAAAATGGGCAAAAAATCTAAATTATCTTATACAGCTGAAATTTTGCATATGGGCTAAAAATTGCATTTAGAAAAACTTTTTCTAATAATTTTTTTCGATATTTTGAGAAATAACCCCAATTTGAATTTTTTTTTGAAAAAAAAATAAAATTTGACAGATAATGCGAATGACGTGACTACTATTTTTGTGGTTAATTTTCATCTCGATCGAAGGCTTTTAGTAACAGCATATAACAATGACCTGAAATTTGTGATAAACAATTTTAAAGTTAATTTATTCTCAACTAAAAGATGACAAAGAAAAATCAAAATAAATCTGCCTTTTTTTTATAAATCAACAGTACAATAAATTATAAATTGTTGCAAACTTGACACACATTCAGTATCTATGTTTCTACATAGTAATTCTACATAAAAGTTGTCGTTTCGTTTCTGAATTGCAACTAACGCTTTGTGAATATTAATGAACGCTTTCTGAATATCAATTAACGCTTTCTGAATATTAATCAACGGTTTCTGAATTACAACTTACACTTTTTGATATACAAGTGACATTTTCTGAATTACAATTCACTAATTTGAATTACAAGTTACGCTTTC
>CALNHX010011890.1:6622-28870 GCA_940337035.1 Agriotes lineatus
CCAATATCCTTCTAAATATTTCATTTTTCCTTGCTTGGCTCTCTTTGCAGAATCGTCTCGAACAATTGGAAATAGTAAATTCTTAGAACGTTTCCTTGGCGTAATACTCGTTTAGTTTACAAAGTTTCAGATTATGTTTATGTTTACTCCTCTATTCTTTAAACAGTCACGCAGTTCTCCTGATTCGGCCAAAAACCTTTTCCAAATCAATATACTATATATGGATGTCTATTTATCATTATAACTTTTTCTATTATTCGTGCTATTTCCATACGGGGTATAAAAGTGAAAATCAGAAGCTATGAATTAAGAAATGCAACACATAAAAAAAGTTCCAGAAACATTCTACGTAGATGAGAAAAACCTAAAAGAAGAGCAGCAAAATGTCCGCGATAAAATTAAAGTTGCGGAGCTATTAAAGTATGTATAGAGGACTGCGTGGTGGTCGTACGTCATTAAAAACACAGTGAAGGAGAAGAAAGTAAAATGGGAGAGATACTTACACTGCAATAAATTAGAAGATTACGGTAGCTACAAAGAATTCAGGGTGAAAGTGAAAACGGCATTGAAATAAGTTAAAGATAAATCATGGCCCGAATTCGGATGTAAAACAACTTCACTGGAAACCAAAGTCTATACTATGACTTCTTTAAACAAATACAAACAAAGAAGAGTCTCCGCTTAGAAGATATAGAAGACAAAACTGAAACATCTGAAAAACAAATTTGAAATTGTTAGAACGTAACAATATTTCGAAATATTACTAGAATCAAAAGACAGTAAGTAAAATAAGGAATAACCCGTTATAACTCTCCAAACCTAAAACAAAAACTAAAAATGGAAAGGTCGGAGGGACCTGACCAAATATCAGGAGAAATGATCAAGTATATATATATGTATATATATATATATATATATATATAGATATAATCAAACGCCATTTACCTTATTGGTGTTGGCTTTACAAAATAAATACATTGTTTCACAATACCTTTATACTTTCTTAACTTAATTATATTTAACTTAATTAACTGAATTAGCTATGTACAAATTTACACCATTCTTTCCTATTACTTGTCATTGCCTTTGCCTCCCTTATTGTTTTTCCTTTCCTTGTTAGTATTTTTCCTATAACATTGTCCCACGTTTCTTGTGGCCTTCCCTTTTTCCTCTTGCCTACTTTTCTTGTTTTCCATATTTGTTTTACTTGTCTATTTTCTTCCATCCGATGTAGGTGACCTCACCATGCTAGCTGTCGCTCCTCGATGAGATTTGTTACTATGTTTATTTCTAGTTCTTCCCTTATCTGGCTACTTCGTATTCTATCTCTCAGGGTGACATCTTTCACTCTTCTCAGGTATTTCATTTCCGTAGCTTCCAGTCTTGATTTCATTTTTTGTGTCAGTACCCACGATTCGCATCCGTAAATCATGGTAGGTCTAAAGATTGTTTTGTACTAAGTTTGGTTTTTTGTGACACATCTCTTTTGTTTATGAAGTTTGTATTCATTGCATAATATAGTTTATTACATTTCTCTATCCGTTCTGATATGTCTATTTCTTGTCTTCCACTATCCTCAATATTAAACTTCCGTACCTGTTCAATCTCCTCTCCATTTATCTGTATATTTATCTTCTGGTGATCTTTCCCAATGGCCATAACTTTCGTTTTATTTATGTTCATCTTCATTCCATTGTTTGTTAGTTCTTCGTTCCATATCAAAAAGTTTCGTTGTAGCTCTTCCTCTCTTCCTGCCATTACTATAATATCATCTGCAAATGCACAATCCTGTATGAATGTGGGTTGGAGTTTTCTGTATCCCACGTTTAGCCCTTTAATCCTCTGGTGACATACTCGTATTATTTCGTCTATAAAGATGATGAACAGTACCGGGCTCATTGCCCCTCCTTGTCTTAGCCCTTCGTTTGTAATGAACCCTTCTGTTGTTCTGTTATTGCTTTTCACGTAATTCTTTGTCTTTTGGTATAAACTTTAATTAACTTTAATTAAAATTACCCTCGTTACTTTTGGGGTTACTCCTCTGTTGTTCAAACCTTTCCATACTCTTTTTCTAGGTGTTCTATCGAAAGCTTTTTCGAGATCGATAAATGGAAAGAAGGCTTTCTCATTGTACTGTAGTGTTTTTGCAATTATTTTTTTAATAGTAAATACACTTCTACCCTTCCGGAAACCGCTCTGTGCTTCTGATAATGTTGGTTCTATTGCTGTTCGTAATTTATCTTGGAGCATTTGTTCAAACAGTTTCAGGGGTATACTCAGCAGCCTAATGCCTCTATAGTTATTACATGTCTTCCTATCTCCTTTTTTGAATATTGGGACAATCTGCCCTATTTCCCAGTCTTTTGGTATTTTTTCCTAGTTCCATATTTTATTAAACATTTTTAGGAATGACTTGTTACCTTGTTCTCCCATTTTTTTCAACATTTCGCCTGGAATTCTGTCATGTCCTGGTGATTTCCCATTTTTGATTTTCTTTAATGCTGTTACTAACTCTTCTTCTGTTATACCTTTTTCTTCGTGTTCTATATTTTGGTGTTTTTCTTCTGTGGGTGCACTTTCTTCATTACTCATCTCTTAGGTCTGTAAAAGTTCCTGAAAGTATTGCCTCCATCTGTTCATTATTTCTTCTGGTTTTACCAATAACCTTCCATTTTTATCTTTTATTACTGTGCTCTCTGTTATTTTCCTTTCCTTAGATTTTTTAGCACTTTATAAAATAGCTTTTGGGTTTTTTTACTTTTCTTTTCTAATATTTCGCCAAAGTCTTGCCACGCTTCTTTCACCATGTTTTTTTACTATTATACGCTGTTCTTTGTATGCATTGTAAGTATCTTTTGTCTTTTTCGCCAAGTATTCTATCCACCTCTTCATCTTTAGCTTAACTTGGCCTTTTATCTCCTCATTCCACCAGGCGGTTCTTTTTATATGTTTGTTTGTCTTGGTTACACCGCATGCGCATTTAGCTGCTTTTAGTAGCGTGTTCTTTATCTTGCTCCACATCTCCTCTATCGTTAGCTGTTCAGACTGCTTTTCATCTATCAGTAGTTCTCTTTTTATTATGTTTTCATACTCTTTTGCTATTTCTGTTTCTTGTAGCTTATAAGTTCTTATAATTTCTTTCTGTACTACGTATTCTTCTTTTACTATTTGCTTCTGCTCTTCTGGTGTCTTTATTTTTCCTACTAATAAGTAATGGTCGCTGTATATCTCAGCTCCCCTTTTAACTATAACATCTTTCACTGTATGTCTGTTGTTCTTTTCTACTAGTATGTATTCTAATATAGATCTCTCCTTTCTACTTTTAACCTCTCGTGTGTATATGTGTATCTCTTTATGTTGGAAAAATGAGTTTGTTATAATCAGGTTGTTTAGTGAGCAGTATTCTATTAATCTATTTCCGTTGTTGTTCCTTTTATCTTCGCCAAATTTTCCTATCACCTTTTCTGTATCGTTTTCTCTTTTCCCCACTCTACTGTTGAAGTTGCCTGCTACGAATATTTTCCCTTTGCTCGTTTCAGTTATCATTTTTAGTTCTTCCCAGAATTTATCCTTTACTTCTTTTTTCTCGTTGTCGTCGGGTCCATAAACTGCAATTATCGTTATTCTTTCTTTTTCTTTTACTTCTAATTCTACTGTGAGGATTCTTTCCGACCACCCTGTCCAATTTGTGATCTTATCGCCCAAATTCTTGTTGATAATGTATGCCACGCCTTCTGCTGCTCTTACATTTTCAGCCACTCCGGTGTATATTAGCCTGTGTCCATCCATTAATGTTTTTTCACCTTTCCCTTTTTTTTGTCTCTGCTAGTACTAGTATATCTAGTCCTGTTCTATTAAGTTCGTATACAACTTCTTCTTCTTTTCCCGTTAGACTTCTTGTATTCCAAACTCCAAGTTTCCAAATTTCAGATTCATCCTTCTTATCAATTTGCCTTATTATTTCCCCTTTCTTATCTTCTTTATTTAATTTCTTTGTGTTTTTTTTAGTATTCATTTTTACTTTCTTTGTTGCATGTGCATCATGTCTTTGTTTTAATGTGCCTGTTTCCTGTAATTCATTACCTTGTTCATTACCAGTGTCGTTACCGCTACTCCCTTGTATATCTATACTTAATCGTTTTTTCGTGCAGTTCGTGTTATTTTTCTTATTTGTTCCTCGAAGCTTGTTCCTTCTGGGGATCTTTCCGATACCGTCCTTTTTGGTGCATTTCTTTCGTTCCTGTCGTCCTTTTCCTGTTTTTCCTCGTTTACCAAATCACTTGCTCTGTACATTTCATCGTTTATTATCAATTTATTATATTTTAACTGTGCTCTGTGTCCTTTTTTGCTTCTTTCATTTGTGGAATTAGCACTTTTCTTTCCTCTAGGACCTCTTTGTGTAATCTTCATCGATCCATATGTCCGTTCCCTTAAGATTTTTCGCATTTTGTAATATTGCTGTTTTCTTACTTTCTTTCGTTAGATTAACCAAAATTGGCCTTGCCATGTCTTTCATATATCTTCCAATTCTTCTCGTTTGGTCTAAATCATCTTTTTTATCTGTCAATTCCTATATTTTGCATTATACCAGTTACTTTTTCCTCCGTTCTACTTGTGCTTTCCTTTTCCTCATCTACTACTCCCTTTATTATAATATTATTCTTCTTGATCTCTCTCTCTAAATTAGCTATTCTCTCTTCATGCTTTGTCACCTTCCCTTTTAGTTTCGCATTTTCATCCTTCACTTGTTTCATTTCCAGTGCAAACGCATCTAATTTCTCATTAATTTGTTTCATGTTCCCCTCTATTTGTTCGAACATTCTCTCAATTCTCCCCATCTCATTCATCTTCGAGTCTGCTGTTGATTGCGTAAAGTACCAGACCCCAGTCTTCCCGTCGTAAGTCTGTCACTTATCTATCAACAGCTCTCTTCTCGTTTTGATACTTTTCCAGTTTTATTTTTATTTTCAGTTACTGTTTGTGGATTTATGAATACTTTGGTATATGATGTGTTGCATACCCGAAATATTTTGAAATGGAGGTCACTGCAGTTGTATTTATTTCTGTTATCTCTTATCTACACTTGGCTCATGCAATTTCCAGCCTTATTCCTAAGAATCCCTTAAAGCTATTGTTTACATTAATTTACTCACTGTTCCTCTGTTATTTACGTTTCCTCTAATCTCTGGCACTTTCTGCTATTATACTATTCCTATTTATCTGCTATCTTGTGCTTCTGTTCACTCAATACGGCCCTATTTGAACTTTAATATTGGACATTGGAGTCAACAAGCATGCATATGGATTTCAGAAATGATATGGGCGTTTAGCAGAATGTATATTCGGTTTCTAATCTGCATGCAAAATCTTGTCTTTCTCCAACAAATAGCTTTTGAGCTACACCGCCAATATACAGACAGACGGACAGACAGACAGATACATATATTTAACAAAATATGGTTATCGTCATCTAGAGACCCTGAAACGCCAAGATCTGAAGAAATGTCGGAAGGTGATTTTTTCACAATACTTCCGTCGTCTTCGTCTAGACGACATCCTAAAGAAGGCAATGTTATTTAGCGAGAGCTTACAAGCTGCCAAACTGGCATAATAACGTCTCTATTTAAAATAGAAGACAATACAGACTGCTGAAAATACAGAGGCATTGCTCTGGTAAGTTTGTCTGCCAGGTAAAATTAATAAATATAAATTTAATCTCATTTACTTACTATCTGCCCGGGAACTTAGCAAATGCCTAGCCATAATGACCATTTGTCAGATGTTATAGTCCTGCGGCATATGCACCTACAAGAATGTTAGATTTGTTAAAAATTTTATTAGTCAACACCGTCACTTCTCTTATATTTTAACATGTAAATGTCAAATTAATTTAATAGGTTATGTAAATATCTTCTAGTCCTATTAAACAACGTAATATTGTGCTTATAAATGAACTGCTATATTTATAGCAACGTCTTTGCTATTTGAATTGACATGAGAATAAAATGCTTTACGTTTACTGTTTAATCTCAAATTAGACAGATTCAATGTTATTTCAAAATTTGAGAAATGTATACCATACCAGCAGTGCGATGCACTGGTTCACGAAAGTTCAATGTATTTATTCCAGCTGTTGCAACTGCATATTTAGCAGAATTACAAAATTAACTCATAGCGGCCTTGCTAAATGCTGACCATTTGTTATGACATACGAAACCGACTTAGTAAGGCACGATTTCTTGCACTTTGAAATATTGCAATTTTAGTAGTAACCGATATGTATATAAAGACTGAGATTTGATAATAAAAATAATCAGCATTAAGTGTTTGATTTATTAACATCGAGGTACTACCTTTCCAAGTCATAATATTTTCGGGTGAGAGACTGCCCCCCAGGTAGTTACGAAATTATAACGTCCTCTGATCGGCATGACTACCCTTGTCTTATGGCATTCTCAACCGTATGCTCGGAAATAAAAGGGCCGGAATAGAAACCTGCCAGCCTTCAGACAATTCTGTTCATTTAGTCTTGGAAAAAACTTGACTCGCCAACATTTCCAATCCGATTCTGTTAGTAATTAATGGTCTACCACGTAAACAAATATATTTGCATAACACCCTTATAACAATATTCTCGAAACAATACTATCATGCTCATTTTATCGTCGTTGAACTACATTCAGCAGCATTACTGCGTCGCAATAATATCTAATTATGTAGGTATTTGCACGACGAAATTGCTAGTGTATAACGATGGGCTTGGGCAATGATGCAAATATGTGTTAAATTGGCTTGTATTGACGACGTGCTAGAAGCACTTAATAAGTTAGTTTTTTAATACACTGTATATTTTGCTCTAACAACAAGTAATAATGGTTGTGCCCTGACTATATCGTGATAACGTAATTTAATTTTTAATTTAAAAATAGAATTGAAAGTAATTAATGTCCTATAATCCAATAGTTGTTTCAACCACACATTTTAGATTCTTGTATATGTGAGCACCAGGAGGAAGTATATTTGTTAATTTAATAGTCAAAGAGCACTTACATCAATAATCAGGTGCTACGAAAATTTTCGTTTATCTTTATGGTTCACTATATCTACTCATCTAAATTTTGCATGAGTACTGGGGCATCAATTGCGGTTCATTACAGCCCGGTATGTGTATCATTTTTTAAATTTTAGTGTCTTTTACAAATTGTATTTTATTATTTTCAAGTCATCATCAGCATCAGATAGCCGTTAACATCCACTGCAGGAAATATACCTGCCCTAAAGTCTTCCACTCAAATCTGTTGCTTTGCGCTGTTCATTCAGTCGTGTCTCACTTTTCTCTTAATATCATCTTCATATTGTGTGGGTGGACATTATGGTAATCTTACAATTCTGGATACCTGTTCTAAGAATTTCGGTGTCCATGGATCTTCCGAAATTCTCGCAATGTACAGTGTGTTCAAAACTGTGTTGTATAGCGACAGTTGTAAGTTTATTGTTGGTTATGCTATTATTCCACAATGTCTTTTATAAATTTGTGTTTCTTGTGAGAGCTACCAAATAGGTTAGGTGAGTCACATGTCCTCATCAGCACATTCGCTAATTTAAAAAGGATTTCAGCTTAAAAACCGATACTTAAGTAAGTGCTATATTTATGATGCATACGCCAGCACTTCTTTACAGTTTACTCCTCTTGTAGGGTAAGTTCTTTAATTACGTTGTACCTTATAGTACACCAGTTACACATTTTAAGATTTTTTTAACCTCGACAGATTTCTTGCAACACTCAGGACTTTGGTTCTCAGCCACATTTTTAACACCGTTAACGTCCAATCACCAAGTAACTGGGGCTGAGGTTCCAGCCCCCGATCACTGCGATGGACTCCTGGTTCTTTTACACCGAGTGACTTCGGCTGAGCTTCCAGCCCGACACTCTCTCTATGTTCCTCCAAGACATCAGCGCAGGCCTGAAAAACATGATATCATTGACTATTTCTTTGGAAATACAATCAACTTTAATTCTATATAAACTTAAAGAACGACTTACAAGTCTGTAAACTCTTTTGTTTCGAAACAAATGGGTACATTATTTGATGTAAATAGTAGGTAGACACATTTTTAAATGATTTACCATTTCTTTTGAATATATTAACCGAGAATCACATCATTTGGCCCAGATCAGTAAAGCTCTTAAATTTGCTGGTGTAATATTTGGAGTTTGTCCCAAATTTGACTTTTCTGCTATGGATTCTGTTGTTTTATAGACCTTCGAAGCGGGTCGCGTGCAGACAGATCATTAGAGAACGACCTCGGTGACTAATGCGCGCGATACGTCAGTCAGCATTTGCTAGAAGAATCGAGTGAGACCGCAAAGTTCCCAGAAGGAACTATCCGGCAATATATAAGCAAGCACAGCGGGAAAAACAGGCAGTTCGAATCTAGCTTTGAAGTGTCCGACGCTTGCCATATAAATCATTCGTGTTGAAGTCGTGTGTAAATAAATAAAGTGTATTTGTTGTTAGAAATAGTTCCTGTTAGTGTATAAATAGTTCTTGTGTTTTTGTAAATCGTTAGGTTAAACTGCTGTAAATAATGCTTAAAACAAGAAGCGGCGTATAATTTTTAATAGCCCAGAAAATAAATCGTAACATTTGACCTCCGGTATCGAAGTTTTGTACCAGGGGCTATAAAAATATTATTTGACATACATTAAATAAACTAATTGATTAACAAGCACCGATAAACGACAGTCAGATAATAAATTTAAGTGTGTGTTGTGCATGCCTGTGACGAGATCCCAAAGCAGCAATTATGCCAACTTTTCCAGCTGATGCAAGTTGGCCAGGACAAGGCAGAGAAGGCGCAAGAAGTATTGAAAGCCAGCCAAAAGCAGGCAGAAAAGGCGCAGGAAGTACTTAAGGAAGAGCCGAAAGCCGAGCAAGGGGATCTTAAAGATGAACTTAAGGAAGAACTGAAAGCCGGCCAAAAGCAGGCAGAAAGGCGCAGGAAGTACTTGTATCCTGACGGGCTAGTTTAATTTAATTTAATTGCTACAACTACCAGACTGAAACTGGCTTCCCAGGAATAGCTCATAAAATGCCAAGATCCAAATAATAAACTAGTTAGTAAAGTAGGATAGAAACACAGAATAACTTCTTATCATTGTATAATAATTTTTAACTAAATAAATTAAATTAAATTGTATTCAACACATGAAAAATAAAATGTAACGATGTTTATAAAAATAAGTTAACTCCTTTAACGGGGCGTTTCGCTCACTGATAATCGGACGATGATACACTACTTCGGGACAGCTTGTATATACATTAGTTCCAGTGTCGTGTAGGCATCGCGCCGGACCTGTACAGATAATATGACAGGTTAGCGGATAGCCACGTAATGGCGGACAATAACATTACACCCGGTTTTAAATTGTTAAATATACGAAACTGTGGTCAATATCAAGTTAAATTATATGCATACCTAGTGCGTCTTGTGTTTAACGGTGGAACTCCAGGTGTTCAGTTGGCGGGCGACGAATTTAATTTTTTTACCTGCCAGCTGTTTTACTGCCTCAGGTAAGTGAATTTCGATCAAATATGTGCTGTCTCTTGTTGGCGATGATGCCCGCCGGGTTACCCTCGATTCAAACGTTTGTGCTTATGGACGACGACCTCTGGATCGTTCGGCGGGACCTCCTGGTGCACGCTTTCCGGCTTCGGAGATGCCAAGTTACTCCAGACGCAATTAACAGGTTTGATTACGTCTACGTCGATGTCCTGGTGCGGAGAAAGTTACTGCACGGACGAAGTCGTCAACGGCGAGCTCGACTTAGCCTCCCGGATGTCCAAGTGTTGAAGAACGGCATCGGCGAGTTCGGCTAAGCCCTCCTTGTAAGCAGGTGTTCAACGTCGTAGTCGTCGGGCCTGAGAAGGCTTTTTAGGTCACTGCGTGCTCGGGGAATGACGCTGAAGAGTCCTAGGACAATCTGCGCGTCCAGGAGCTTGAGGGAACGACGTTGAAAAGTCCGAGACAATCCGAACGTGCAGGTGCTTGGGGAAACGATGCTGAAGAGTCCGAAGACAATTCGAACGTCCAGACGCTTGGGGAACTGGTCGGGGCCCTCTCAAAGAGTCCGGAGACACTCCTGAGAAAGCGTAGGCAAGGAGAGAAGACTGGGAAAATTTTAGTAAATTCTGTCTTGTTGGGGCTTCGATTTCTTCTTTTACACCTGGTGCGGGCGTAATCAGAGGTTCATATCAGGTCGCTGGAGCGGGGAGTCGTGGTCTAGGTGCGCAGCGGTGTCCTTGCGATTGTTTGCGGTGACATCACTTCGTGCTTTCGGCGCTGCGCTCCGGTACCTAACGTGGTGCAAGCCCAGGAAGAACGCTCAAATTTACTTTAAATTTATAAAATCGCGTTCGCGCTGGGCGAAACGTGACATACTTAAGGAAGAGCTGAAAGCCGCGCAAGGAAAAGTAGTCCAAAAACTTGAGGAAAAACTGAAAGCGAGCCATGACGAGTTGGTAGAGGAGATCAGAGATATTCAGGAGGAAATGGAGAGAAAGGTAACCAGATTTCAAGGTGACGTACTGGAGCTGCAGGAACAAGTTACCAAGTTACTAAGTGGCCAAGGCCAACCAACTCCCTCTGAATCTGCTGGCTTCTCTCCCCCTCTTGACGTATATTAACCTACCTTATCGCGAGTTGCTACCCTTCAGGTTGCTCCTTTTCAAGATACTGCCCCAGTGAGGCCCGCACCATCCGGCTTGCATATGAAACTGCTTTCTTACGATGGGAAAACGCCATGGTCAACGTACCTGAAGCAATTTGAAGCCGCAGCCGTCGCTAATGGTTGGGGGATGGCAGACAAAGCGACCGCATTGATTCTGACATTGCGAGGGGATGCTCTAAATATGCTGCAAATGGTTCCAGAAAGTCAGCAGAAGGACTTCCAGCAATTGGTGTATCGTCTGGAACTGGGTTATGGCAATAGTCATCTTCAGCATGTGAATTGTGCCCAGTTGAAGAACCGAATTCAGAAGTTGGGGGAGACGTTGCTCGATTGGTTCGGCTCGCTTATCCATCGGCGCTGGAGGACTTCCTGGAGCAGCTAGCCGTCCAAACATTCATAGATGGAATGAAAGACGCCGATACTCAGCACGCGGTACGTCTGGGGCGCCATAGGACACTGGGAGAGGCCTTAGCCCATGCGTTGGAAGTTGAAGCGGCAAGGAGTGCCTCCAGAGGACATGGTCGTGTCCGCGGTGTCGCTACGACAGAAATGGCGCCTAAATCCATGGAGGACATGGTGCGACGACTCATAAATCAGGAGACGAGGGAGAAGGAACCCCGTTGCTGGAGCTGCGGAGGGATGGGTCATCTTAGGGCTCGCTGTCCGAAGAAAGGAGCCCGAGCGTCTGACGAGCCGTCGGAAAACTAATACGGGTCGACAAGAAGGGGCGAGAGTAGACTCGTGATTGCCATGTCCCGGAGATATTCATCCATGTGTCGTCCGTGCAACGCCAGCTTGATAGCCTCTTCATTGATGGGAGAATAAACGGAAGAGTTTGGTCTCTGCTGTTGGATACTGGAGCGACGAAGTCCATCGCCAGGTCTGACGTAATATGGGACGAGGGTCAGCTGCTGCCCACCAGGACACGCCTTCGCACTGCCACGGGAGGCGCAGTAACCACACACGGGGAAATAGATTTGACATTGAAGATTGGGAATCAAACCCTCAAACATCGGTTCCTGATTGCTGACATTGTGAACGAGTTCATCCTGGGAATGGACGTTATGAATAAGTATGGGTTCACTTTAGACCTGGGACGCGGCGTGTTGCACGTGGGTGAGAAAGAGCTTTCCCTACACCCAAGAGAAGAGATCGCAGTACGAGTGGTATTGGCGGAAGATGTTACTCTGCCGGGACGAACCGAGAGGGTCGTGGATGCATACCTGGATGGCGATCTCCGGGGCAACGTAGTGCGCATGATTGAACCCGATTATGACAAGGAGCTCACTCATGGTATCCTGGTTGGAAAGACGTTTGTAAAGACTGGGCTTAAGGTCGCAGTATGGATGATGAACGTCAACAGGGAACCAGCAACCGTCAGGAGAGACACAATCCTGGGAAGGTGCACACCGGTCTCCGCCGTTGTCAGAACGATTACTAGTGACAGCTAACAAGTGTCTACTTGCAAGGGCATGAGCCAACAAGAACGGAAGAAGATCGAAGCGGCGTAGTTAAACATAAAATCAATACTGGGGATGCTCAACCGATACGCCAATATCCAAGAAGGTTTCCCCTCGCCAAACGGAAAGAAGCTGAAGAGATTGTCCAAGACATGCGAAACCAAGGGATCATCGAACCGTCCAGCAGCCCGTGGGCCTCCCCTGTGGTTCTTGTCTACCGGCTGACTACCGGCAGCTGAATCATGTGACCAAGAAAGACAGCTACCCTCTGCCACGAATCGATGATATCCTGGACACGCTCTCCGGTTCTCAACAGTTCTCAACGCTAGACTTGAAGAGCGGTTATTGGCAAGACGGAATGGAATTTGCGGACAGGAGGAAGACTGCATTTATCATCGGAACTGATCTCTGGCAGTTCTCCGTCATGCCGTTCGGTTTGTGCAATGCCGCCGCCACGTTTGAGAGGCTGATGGACACCGTCCTGAAGGGTCCATCTTGGCAGACTAGCCTGATATACTTGACCGACATCATAGTGGTGGGGAGATCCTTCAACGAGCATCTGAAAAACCTGGAGGAAGTGTTCTGTAGACTGCGAGGTGAAAACCTGCGATTAAGTCCAAAGAAGTGCCACATCTTCCAGAAGGAGGTACAGTACTTGGAGCACGTTGTATCCCGCCATGTAGTAGCAGTAGATCCGAGTAAGGTGAATGCAGTGCAGGATTGGCCGATCCCGAAGGATAACCATGAACTGCAAAGCTTCCTGGGCCTCTGTACTTACTAACGACGGTTTGTGCTGGGCTTTGCAAACATTGCAAAACCCGTCTAACGGAAGAGGGACGACAGTTCGAATGGAGTGCTGAGTGCGCGGAGGCCTTGGAGACGCTCAAGACTGCCTTAACCAGTTCACCTGTGCTTTGCTATCCACGTCAGGAAGGCCAGTTTATCCTCGATACTGACGCTAGCAATGTCGGAATAGGTGGAGTTCTGTCCCAGGCTCTAGATGGACAAGAGAAAGTCCTGGCATATTTCAGCAGGGTCCTGTCCAAGTCAGAGCGGAATTATTGCTTAACCAGGAGGGAGCTTCTGGCAGTCGTTAAGTCCGTGGAGCATTTTTATAAATATCTGTATGGCAGAAGATTCTTGCTGAGGACCGACCATGCTGCTCTAAGATGGCTACTATAGTTCAAGAACCCTGAAGGACAGGTGGTTAGGTGGATCGAGCACCTACAAGAATACGACTTTGAAATAAATCAGCGACCTGGCACAGCCCACCGCAACGCCGATGCGTTATCCAGGAGGCCCTGCCCTGCGGACTGCGGCCACTGTTCGAAGCTGGAGATTCGTGCGGTACCCATCAAACGTAGCACTGTAGTCGACGACTCGTGGGAGCTAGACGATTTGCAGAACATCCAGGAGAACGACCCCAACTTAGGCACGGTTATATCCTGGAAGCGAGATGGCCGTCGACCTACCTGGCAGGAGGTCTCCGCCACCAAGCCAACGGTGAATACCTTTTGGGCGCAATGGGACTCCTTGCAGCTGGACAACAACGTTCTGACCAGAATCTTGGAAGATGAGGACGGTAGGGCAACGAGATCACAATTGATGGTTCCAAGGAGTAGAGTGCCGAGGTTCTACGCCACCTGCATGCTGGATTTTCTGGAGGACGCTTTGGATTGAAGAAGACGTTGCAGAAGGTTTAAGAAAGGTTCTACTGGGCGAGCTGCAAAGATGACGTCCTGGAGTGGTGCCGAAGGTGCGAAGCCTGCGCTACAGGAAACGGACCGTTTGGAAGACGTAGAGTTCCGATGCGGCAGTACAACGTCGGTAGTCCGTTCCAGAGGATAGCCATTGACATCGCTGGACCATTCCCCGAAACTAGTACATTCACCTGTTCCTGATGGCATACCGATCGGCAGTACAACCAATTACACCTAAGCCGCGGTACTTTTGGGCGTGAGCTGCGATTTCCATGTGACCTCAAATTTGGAAGGAAGCCTGTCGAAGAAACGGCCGGCGAAGACTATAGGTTCCCCAAACCTGAAGAAGAGGATGGAAGAATTTTCACGACGCCGTACGCCGAAACATTCAGGGTGCCAGCGACCGATATGATGCCCGCGCTGAGGCCGGTGCTTTTAAGCCTGGCGATTTGGTATGGCTTCAGAACCCCCAGAGGCGTCGTGGTCTCTCCCCCAAGCTCCAAAGGAACTGGAAAGGCCCCTACACTGTAGTTGCTCGACTGAAAGACGTGGTATACCGAATCCAGAAACCTCCTCGAGGAAAGTGCAGGGTGGTGCACTTCAATCGGTTGGCCCCATATTCCGGAATCAATGAGGAGGTAGAGGCTGTCACGGAGCAACACCTGAGACAAGTAGAGACCGGAGGTACCTGCTTCCAGGAGTTTATGGCCGCTTATGGGGGTACAAAGGCCGCGCGATTTGGGGTCACTACAGAGGTGCAGCGTAACCTGTTCGACACGCTGCGGCGGTATTCCCTGGCACACTGCGTCGCCCAACACCTTCAGATGTCTACGGGGATCGCCGTTGCTTTCCGGGAGAAGTTTGGCCGGTTAGACCAGCTGCGAGAGCAGGCACCTCAGGTTGGCAGAACTTTGCGGCTGAAGGAAGACAATAGCTCCATTTATTACCTGGTGACGAAAAGGTTGTCGTACGAAAAACCTAGTTACCAGGAGCTGTGATCTGCGCTTTTGGACCTTAAGGAGCAGATGGTGAAGAACGGCGAAACCCGGCTAGCGGTGTGGAAATTAGGATGAGGCCTGGATTCGTTGGACTGGAGGGTTGTACGCAGCATGCTGGAAGTAGTCTTTGACCAGACCGGCGTCCAGATCGAAGTCTGCTGTTACAGCCCGTTGCGAAGCATTGAGCCCACGGTGGACTGCTACTTCTTCAGCCAGTCCGTATGCAAGAAGGGCACCGCTTGCAAATACCGCCATCGAACCCTCACAAGAGTGAGAGGACAGGCACCCGTTGGAACTCGTTCTGGGACAGAACGACCTAAGGCGGGGGCAGTGTAACGACCTTCGAAGCGGGTCGCGTGCAGACAGATGAGTCAGCTTCCAGATCATTCGAGAACGACCTCGGTAACTAATGCGCGCGATACGTCAGCATTTGCTACAAGAATCAAGTGAGACCGCGAAGTTTCCAGAAGAAATTATCCGGCAATATATAAACAAGCACAGCGGGAAAAACAGGCAGTTCGAATCTAGCTTTGAAGTGTGCGACGCTTGCCATATAAATCATTCGTGTTGAAGTCGTGTGTAAATAAATAAAGTGTAGTTGTAGTTAGAAATAGTTCCTGTTAGTGTATAAATAGTTCTTGTGTTTTTGTAAATCGTTAAGTTAAATTGCTGTAAATAAATGCTTAAAACAAGAAGCTGCGTACAATTTTTAATAGGCTAGTAGATAAATCGTAACAATACACTAGAAAACAATAATTGCAATTATTTGTAAATGGAACGACCAAAATTCAACAAATTGACAATAGCTTTACCACGTACAATTTTTGCAAAGGGAATACAGACACACGACTGTCTATATGTAATTAAACAACAAACAGCTTGTTTCACTTCAACCAAAACCTGTTAAGGTGAACGAAATGATATTTTGATCATATGGGCCAAATGAAATGAATCTGTAATTTAATTTAAAGTTAGTGTTTCAAGACTATTTTTTGTAATTTGTTATGGATAAAGCTGTTATAATATTACTAAAAACTCCTACAACTATAATGTAAAAATATTAACCAAAAAGATTTTATTTTCTGGGTACAAAATAAATATACCTGAAAAATCTTAGCTGGGCCAAATCATGTGATTCTGGGCTCCTAATTACATTGGTTGCTGGTTATAAGTGCATCGACTTAGATCAAACGGGCTTTCCTGTTTTCACCAAATTACACTAAAAACAGGTGGCGCCTAAACATATCAATTGGTACAGGAAAACCAATTAGTGCTTGCCGCAACTTCACAGAGTTGCCGGCTGTGTAAAAAACGATATAGATTCTGCAGCAAACTTTAGAAATTAAATTTCATTTATGCATGTAGTCCATTTTGAGTTCGTCAATTTCAATATGTTAGACTTGCCAATTAAAATGTTGGCCTACAGCACTTTTCCGTTTTCTTCAGCAATTTTTTTCAGTTAAGTTTATTTTGTATTTCCATATTATTATATTTGTAATCATTGGTAATACAGGGACCGGCAGAAAAACCGGACGGTTTTTAAATGGTTGCAAAAATTACAAAATTACAACAACATACATGTATATTACGAAAAATGAGAGAAAAAGAATTGCCATTTACTAATGTTCAGAGCAGCAGCGTGTTGGCTGGCCGACCGACGTGGACTCCCTTCAACTGCCTGTCGCAAAGCCTGGACATTTTCGGGAGTACGAACAGATCGTCTGCGGCCAGGAGGTTTCGTCTGCGCAGCCAAAGATGTTTGCCTAAAATTTCTGACCCAGAGCATTATTGCATTTCGGCTGGGTATAGCACCATGACGACTGATATTGAACTCTCTTCGGAACAATCGCTGAGTATTGACTACAGAATCACCAGTTTTAAAGTAGGTTTCTACTGCGAAAGCACGGTGGCTTGGGTTCCACTGCTGCATTTTAGCTGTCACTAAATTAAATGGCGTAGATTGACGCAACCAATTGTCTTTTTCTACGCCGCCAACCTCAAATAGGAAAAACGTAAAAACCATTTCAAAACCGTCCGGTTTTTCTGCCGGTCCCTGTATTTTGCATTTTTATTGTTAAATTCCTCTTTTCTTCATTAAATTTAGCGTCTTTTGGAAAAGTTTCTTCTGTTGGAGTTTGGGTTTTACTTGCAACAGAAAGTCAAGACAACAAGAAAGCAAACAGCTAAGTATGATAGAAAAAACGTATGATATAAAAGAAGCCAGACAAAGACATAGAAATGGCGAATATATACTAACCAAGTGAAACGATGTGCAAAGATACAAAGAGAAAGATATTGGTAAATCGTGAGGAAATCATGGAAAGATGGAACTCGTGTTTTCAACAATTATTGAACAGGCCATAAAGAGTACAATAAAGAGAGAAGCCTCCGCAACATAGAACCCAGCCAGAATTGCATAGTTCACCATAAAGGACGTTGAGAATAGCATACAATAATTAAAAATAACAAAGCAACTGGGGGAGACAATATCCTGACAAAAACAATCAAATACGGAAAACTGATATAAACAAACAAATGCACACAAACTGGTGGTAAATATCAGGAGAAATAAGAAAATTTCAAAAGAATAGGAAACAAACCTGATATGTCCAGAAAAGAGAGAAGTTAAATTGCAGGAATTGTAGAGGAATATCGTTCCTAGGCACAACATATAAAATATTTACAAACATCTTAAGATAAAGAATAATAACCTATGCAAAAGAAAGAGTAGGCGAATATCAAGCAGGCTACAGGGCCAACAGGTGTACTGTTGACCAGTTAGTTACCATATGCCAAATAATGGCAGACATTTGGGAACACAATGTGAACATATGCACTTTCCAAATATTTGTAAACTCTGAAACTTCAAACTCAAAATTTAGAATACCAACAAAGTCAGTCCAATTAGCATGGATAACTCTAAGTAATACCAATGCCCAAACCAAAGGCAAGAAACAACAACGCTTAAGACAAAGGAGTGGACTAGCGCTTATACTACTTAAAACAGCTTTAAAACAGGAAATCCGAGAAGTGACAGTGGATCGAAGTGTCAACTCATGTAAGTATATCAGGCAAATGACTGTTACAGATAAAGCAAAAAATTTAAAGAACTGAAAGTTAAAAACAAAGGCCATGGGAGTTAAACCTGATAGATGGTTAGGTAAAAATGTGTTAGTAGAAGATGATATTGTAGAAGTAGTCAAAAAATTCACGTACATGGGGTCACAACTCGATGACACCAATGGATTAATGGAAATTAGAATTAGAATTACTAGGGACAATGTAACTTATCATGGCATACAAAATCCACATACGATCGACTGTCAGGTATGCAAGTGAAGGATTTATACTGACAAGACAAAGTGCAAGAATAAGCTTAGGTTCTTCCGAGCTATTCCGTGGTCGTCGATTTAAACTTGACGTTTTGCTGTTCATGCTGTCAGCTATTTCAGACTTTTTCTAAAGATTGATGTTGGTGTCTCATGTTCCTGGTTATATACAGAGGAGTCGTTACGGTTGGCTGCTCATGTAGATCTTGTATGCTATTGGGACGTCATTTCCTCTTGGTTGCTCACATGAAACTTGTGTATGGTTCGACTGGTTTTGCAGAGCTACCTTTTCCGTGTTACTGAGGCGGTAACCATCTTCTCGATTGAAGTTGTTCGGATTTTTAATCATCTCTAGGGATTCCCTAAATGAGCAGCAAACCGTAACGACTCCTCGGCATATAACCAGAAGTATGAGACACCAACATCAGTCTTAGGAAAACTTCTGAAAAGGCTGACAGCAGAAGCAGCGAACCGACCGCTGCTCACATTGCCAGACCATGTGGAAAAAATGGAGAAGAACCGCAGGAGAGGTAGTAGGCAATAGAAACGGAGGAAAACCCAAGATACTCTGGCGAGACAATATCGAGTAATAATAGAAATATAATGTAAATGCACTCGTACTCAATCAGCTCGAAGTTTATTTGACCTCCCGATAAACAAAAGGATGCGAAAAAGCTGTTGCATATAAGGAACTGGAGGGCGGTGGCGCCGGTTAGGAATGAGTGAAAGCGTTGACTAAACAAGATCAAGCTTTAATAATGGCCTGCAAAACCACTAGAAGAAGAAGATGTAACAAATTTGGGTTGTATAAAAAGGTCTATATTATTTCATGGGTTTTAGGACATTTTGTCTTATGACAAATTCGTAAAATCTCAATGTACTCTAATTTTCTCTATAAATCGACGTTTTTGTTACTGAAGGCAATTTTAATCATTTTCTTATCATTACTACTTGTACAGAGATTCTTATAATAATATATCTATTCCTTTTCTGATATTATTTCTAACCGTATTCTATTCTATTCTGGTTTATTGAATTCAATTAATACATTAGGTATAGATGTTTTGCAGTCTCGATGTAAAGCGTGCTCTATTTTACTGACGCACTTATATCAAACTGCTCAATTTATTTTTAAGGTTTATCTTCTTACTATTACCGTGTGGTAGAGCACAGTAAAAAACCATAAACCGCCACGTGAAGAAAATGCAAAGACCGTAATAAAAGGTGAAACTTCGTGCTACAGCTGTGCGTGCTATCAATGAGTGTCCAAGTGAAAACGCGACGCGATACGCAGCATAATGTCTTCAACGTCAATAATCGAATGATATTCCCCGCACGTACACCTCGCTTTTGCAATTTCAAAAATGGCCCAGCTGTTCAAAATAAGTTGTGCGAAGGAAGTGCAGTACAACCAATCTACAGGAAATCCAAGATACCACACTCGGCTCGCGATTACTTCTTCCGGCTAAGTAAAGGCACCATGCAAGAATCCGAGCTAATTACGCCAGCGGACAAAAAAGTTAAGTCTTGTCAAAAGCTTGTGTAGTATCTAATAATGCAAACAAACAATATTGTTTGGTTTCAAGCGATTTATTGATCTTCTCTCTGAGTCGGTTCTATTATCCTCAAGGACTAGAAGAATACTCTTCAATAAAAGCTTTTTGAAGAGGTTTAGATACAATAGGTATAAGGATTATTGGTCTTTAAGTTACCCGGTGGCTGGAAAGTTTTTCTGGTTTTAGTATAAGGATGATCTGTGCCATTTCCTATTGAGCCGGAGAATACCCTATATGTACTACTACATGTATGGCTTTCTTAAACGTTAGCAGCGTATTATACGAAAGAGCTTGCTTATTCTTCGTTGCTTCTAGCCCAAGCTTTGTTAACTTGTTATATTTTTTTTATTATCCACCAAAAAGAATAATCAGCAGCTTCGAAAGGTGTACAACTTTTCAGGAATGTTGCAATGCATCCATTTTTTATGTTATTAAAGAACTCCGTCAGCTCTCGTGTTGCTCTATTATGTAGTCGCTTACTTTAAGGTGTTCTCAGTATATGCTATTGACATCGTAGTGGTCGTTTTTCCTTAGTTTTACTCTTAACTAATGTAGGTTAGTTGTGAGTTGTGGAAGGTATTGCTCGTTTTGGCACTGCCTATCTGCCCATCCATTGTGTCGTACCATTGAAATGCTTGACATTCGCTTGGATATTTTCGTCAGTTTTGAACGGAATTTTTAAGGTTAAAATCTGAATTTAGCTTAGTCGCATATTTATTACATAAACTTGGTTCTTTCTTTTTGTTTACCGCTTTTGTAGTTAATGTGATTAAGAGTGGGGAATGATCTGATGATAAATCAAAACATGATATTACTGGAGCAAATCCTTGAGGGATACTCTTTGTGATGCAAAAATTAACTAAATCAGGCAGTTTGTTCCTATAGCCAATAAGTGGGTTCTTCCTTCGATATGTGTGTTTCAGGTTAGAATCGCTTCCTATACTGAACCGTTGTCCTATTATACTGTGATGGTTTTAAAATTTCTCCTACTTCACTGTGTATCTGGAAGGAAAACAAAAAGCTGAAATAGTTAATAAGCCCGCGCATCCTCTATTGGCACACTGATTGCTTGTTGAAAATCTTTGCTGTAATGTTTTCTTGGTGATGCTGAATTCAGTATTTGATTATTATAGCAGTTTTACCTCGAGCAGTTCCGGTTGCATGGTTCGTATGACAAATTGACTAGTTAGGAGTGTTTAGGTAACTTCTTTTGGTAAAGCGTTTAATCTGTTCAGGAGGAGTGTATTGTTTTGGTCTAAGTGGTGGATATTCTTTCTTTTGGAGCTCCTTATATATAGTAAATCCCTTATAGTTGGCAGGATAGTTTCCTCCAGATAGGACACATCTGACATTACGGCATCTATTTTTTCTTTGACTCTAGTCTGTGGAGGAATCATCCACAGCGCATTTTACTCATCTTGGTTTTAATTGACAGATATTTTTTGTATGCCCACATCTTTGGTTGCACATTGAGAAATTTATCTTAGGTATTTAGGTGCTTTGAATATCATTTTACACTGCTGCATATAGTTTACATTGAAAACTATCTTACTATTAGAGGCTGGTTTCAATTCAACAAAGAACATCAGTAGAGGTAACTTGCTTCTATACAGGGTGATTTAAATTCGAGGCTAAACATGGGGATTTCGAAAACGGTAAGGGTTAGACGGGTAGTTTAAATTTGGAAAAGTTGCGCAATTTAATGGTCAACAATATGCTGCCTAGAAATCACGAACATTTTATTTCGTTTTCGAGATTTTTGAAAAAATTCAAAACTTATTATATTCGTTTTTATTTTTTCCTGATCTTATTTGAGAAGATATTTAAAAATTAATAATACAGTCTTAAGTCAACTTTCACTCGCCTACAATATGGCGGTAACGGATTTTTAATACGACGTTTCGTCTTTTGCGAACCATCATCAACTTTGTTTTTTCTTATGGCCGCCATTTTATATTTTTAGACCACTGAATAGAGTTTTTTTTGGGGATTTCAAAAATGTATAACTTACCTACCTTCTATAAAAAAATTAGGCTAATATTTACAAAAAACGGAAATCTACTAAAGGATACACGCCGTCTTCACTGTAGCTAGTGATGGGCCCAAGCACACTTTTATAGCGAACAATTTTTGAAGTAAAATATAGAAGGTCAACCCAACGGTAAGAAAAAAGCTGCCAAACTTAAGGTGGAATATCAGATAGTGCACTCTAAAATGTGTGTAACACACTATTAATTGATTAAAACACAAGTCTACTCGAGAGCAAACGTACGCGTGCAATTATAATGTATGATAATGCGTATGGGGTATTACAGGTAACACACAAAATTACAAAATTCAACTTCGACAAAACAAAGTACTGATAGCAACAAATACAGAATTATACATCTGAAACTCACAACTTCACTACGAGCTAGCAGTTTCAACAATAACAGAATTAATTAAAACATTCGAAAAGTTCTTTGCCAATTTC
>CALNHX010011891.1:0-28864 GCA_940337035.1 Agriotes lineatus
GTTCACTTAATACTAGACTTCATTTTAATTTTTGTAAATGTCTACAAATTTGACAGTGGTTTACTTTCGATACATTTTAATGATTCTTTTCCGTTCAAATTCGTAATCTTGCTTTCCGGTATCTTCTGTCTTATTTATTATTTACAATTACATTATTTATGTTATTCATGTGCATATTCCGTAAACTGATTACATGCATGTAATTACCAGCATGCTTTATGTGACTAACCTTACTCTTTTTAAACAACTTGTGATTCAATACTAATTTTAGCGTGTATTAACATTATTTAGCATTACTTTTAAAATAATGTCACAGTAAACATCAGTTTATTACATTATGCTAGCATAAACATCCTTCCTATATGTGGAACGGCCTTGTACTGACCTAAAAGCAATTATTAACATTCATTTCCAGTTACTAGTCCTTCAAATAAAAACCTGCTCTCAAGTTATAGCCAATCCTGTCCACCTAAACCTATTTAACTTTGATATTAACATATAATGGGTCTCAGGCCCCAGGTGGTGTAGCTTGAACAAGCGTCCACGTTCGATCAGTAGAGTTAAGCAACGCTCTTTCTGGTCAGAACTTGGATGGGAGTTTCACGGTTGCATCTCTCGGCGCCTCGTAATACGGCTGTCACGGAAATAGTTGATCCCGGCTCTCATAACAACATCATGATAGTCGTTAGTGGGGTTGGAAGTCCCCATAAATGCACAGCGACGCCTATAATTGGCCTAACGGCTGTTGGCTGAGTGCGAAATAAATACATAAAATTTTTTTTAAAATAATGTACAATTTTATTAGAAACATTTTATTTTCTCCGGTATCAACATTTTAACAATTAACTATAACCAATCCTGTTATTTTTATTTATTTCAAAGATGATCATTTGAACAGAGTATCCTCCGGGTATAATACTATAACAATATATTTCTTAAATTTTCCAGGTCTGTTCTGAAAATCATACAGTTATGGTTTCTAATATGACACATTTTTAGGGAAATAGATTTGTTGTAATTGTTTTCACTGTCTAGAATGCTAGGGTTTTGAAAGTCAATGCTGTGTTTAGTTGAGTAATCATGATATCTTCCGATCTTAGTCTTACGTCACTTATGTGTTGATTAATTCGATTTTTTAGTTGTTGGGATTTTTGGTCCACATAACACTGTGTTCAGTCAAGGCAGCAAGTTTATATATAACATTGCACTTCTGTATTGTAGGTATCTTATCTTATAGCTGTAAGAACAAATTTTTATTTATAAGAACACTACGCTTTGCTATATTAATATCTACATATTTAAGAACGTTTATTTGGTTTATTGGTTAAATTGCTAATGTATTGTTAATTTGTCTGGACTTCTAGCGGTGGTCTCATGTCATTATTACTAATAGTTTGACTATATAAATTTTCTTTAAGACATGAGGAGTATTAATTCTCTCTTAAGGTTTGGTATAGTTTGTTAATATTCTTTTGAACCCATGAGTGATTTAAGATAATTTAGGAATTTTAGATTTAAGTGGCAAAATAAAGTTAATTTTCATATTCTTAGAATGGCACAATAATTGATATTGATATATCTCCTCGAGTTCGTACTTTTTTGATACCAATCTAATATAATTGTGTTGTCTGGGGCTCCTATTACCTTTGTGTCAAGAAGTGGGACAAAGGTATCTTTTTCAGTTTCGATAGTAAATTAAATATGGTTGTTGTAGCTGCTAAAAACTTATACGATCTCTACCACACCATCTAATGGAATGGATAAAATTAGGTCATCGACATACTTATTAATGAATGTATTTGAAAAGACAATATAGGAATACAATAATTTAACAAATAATCCATAGCTAACTGAGCAAGAATTAGGTTTAAATTGCTGCCCATCGGACATCAAAAAATGTGTACATAAAAAAGATTATTAAACACGAAAAAACTTGAATCAAAACTGAAATTTATAATTTTAATAAACACTGCTCAAGGTAAGCCACATTCTCCTTCAATCTTGTACCAAATGTTATGGATAATTACAATTACTAGTTCTTTAGGAATGTTAGTAAATAGTGAGACTACGTCACGACTAACGATTACATATACTTCAGGTAATTTATAACTATCCATTAATGAAGCCAAATTGAAAGTCTTACAACATACAAACATACTCATTAGATTTCAACGATCTTTTAATTATATCGACAATAAATGTGGATAATGTTTCAGTTGGAGAGTTGTTACAGGCTAGTATAGGATGCATAGGCGTTCGTTCCTTCCTCTTGGGTAAGCCATATAGACGAGGAGTTACACTGGTATATATGTATACATATTGCGGCAGGCAACTAAGACCATTGCAAAAGCAAGGAGAATATGCGTGTAGCCGTCGTGGTGTTTAACAAACGAACAATCAACGTACGATAGCGGTAGGTCGTTAGGATCATTATAAATACAAGTTATATATTCAATTTTTTTATTTTTTAAATACAATTACGATCACATGTAAAGTCCCCTTGCTTTTGCTATGGTCCTAGTCCTAGTTGCCTGCCGCAATCTGTATGTATATGTGTATATGCATTTTTTCCAATTTATTATTAACGATATAAGGCTGTTAGTAAGCATCTAACAAACGAGGCTAATGAATTTATCCGAGTTAGTTAGATGCGATAACGGCCATATGTCGCTGAATATTTTTCATAACACCTACAAAAATGGAAGTTTTAGCGCAATTTAAATGAAAAAGTTAAATAGTACTAGTAACGGGTGTTACATACTCGTCTTATCAGAGACACCTATGAAAAAAAAATCGTTTGGCAATACTAAAATGTATTGTTGGTGACACTGTAAGTCTATGTCAAATTCAATGTTAGCAGGAATTAAATTTACGAACTGTGATTGATATAAAAAAAAGTATTTAATATCAATACACAGACGGAGTTACAATTATAAAATACATGTGAAAGCTACAGATTCTAAATTACAACTGATTTCATCCTGCGATGTACTCGAGCAAGTTACCTAAGCTGCATCAGCAAAGATAAGATAACACTTGTGTCCCTCGGGAATGCAATGATATGTAATATGCGACTGCATTATCTTATCATAACTAATGTTTTTTCTACCTATCTGGGAACGTAACATAATTACTCCCATCCTAAGATGAAAAATTGGGGGAAATCACATTTTCCACCTATTTTTTCAGGGCAATATTTCTATAGCTTGTAAAGGTTCATTATTGATTTCTGATTTAATTCTTTTGCAGATTTTAGGCAATAAATCGTACTTATATAAAACAAATATGGCAAACCATATTAGAGCTAAAATAATAATTAATGTAAAGTTACTTGCGTGTGTATAAGTATTATAATTTGTGGTCACAAGTTCACCGGGTAATTTCCTTAATTTTTCCCTAAGCTGTTGTATGTCATCCAGGTCGATGTTTTCTAAATGCAATTTTGGAAATTCAATATTATTAACAGTTGGTTGATTAATTGTTTGGTTAAGCATTGGTAAATGAACCATTTCGTATATTGAGTTTGAATTTTGACTGGTTTTTAATATTTTGCCATCGATCTGCATTTCACAATTTACAGGTAATTGAACGGTATATGTGCCTAACAATGGTATTGTCCTGTGATCGTGACTACAATTTAGTTTGGTTATCAACTCAGAGGTTGTTACAATAATCCATAAGTCATGATCTATTTTTTGAATTTTAGAATTTTCTAGGGAAAACATTTTGGGTTTACAATTATTAGTTCTTGAAAATGAGAGCAGTTGCGCTTCACATAAGGTGTTTTCGAAACTCATTCGCTCTGGAATGTTACAAATAAAATCAGTTTTTTGAATTTGCTCGCAACGTTCATTAGTAGATATATAATTAGATTCCGAAAATAATAGGTATTTATTCTGTGGTAACACCGCTTGGTATCGCTGGTCGATTTTCATTGGCAATGGATACAGATGGTAATAGCAAAGAGCATATAATGATATGCTCTTTGGTAATAGTCATATTTCGTCGTCCCTGTTAGAGGTACTTCTATGATAAATACTAATCTAGTATTTGTTTGATAGGCTTTAACGGTTAGTATTTTCTCGAATAGTAATAAATTTTCTTTGGTTGGTTCGAAAGGTAGTTCCATATAATTTATTTTACCTTTTATAAACTTTAGGTTTGCTTCTAAGTCCTCTGGGACCATGATTGACGGGTGAAAAGTTTCCAATTTGGAAAAAGTAACAGCTTCTTCCAGGGTGTTAGTTATGTGCAATATTAAATTTGAAATTGCAGTTAATTGCAGGAATATTGTGTGCATGTTGATTAATGAGTACATTTCAGCTTTGTGTATTGTATTCTCCTTTACTTGGGCTTTAATTTGTAAAATGCGCGACTTCAATAAATATTGATTGGTTTGCAAAACGTTTATGGATTTGTTGACTTTATCTAAAATTTGTTCTGTGAGCGATATTTGTCTAACGAGTGCTTGTTTTTGGCGTTCTTTCTCCTTTTGAAGTTCTTCGATAGATTTTTCATATTTATGTCCATCTGTAGCATCTAAATTTCCAGTGATAAGTTTGACTAAGCTTCCTAAACCGTCGATTGCTCCTCTCTTCTGTCGATTGGGAAATAGTCGACGTATTTTCCTATTTACTTCAACTAACGTAGCATTTATAAGCGAATAATAATTGATAAATTCCTTAGCATAAGCGGGTCCATTAATATATTTCTTAAATATAGTATCTACTTCTAAAATATTTTGTTTTAGTAAGTTGTATTGGTTGATTATCGGACTGCAATCAACGTTCTTGATTAATGTCCATTTATCCATGGTGTTCTTGGCATTTCCTAGTTTGTGAGGAAATAGTCCGGGGTTGTCGGATATTTTTGTTATTTCTGGGCGTTCGATGTTGATGACGTATTGAGTGCAGAGGCACCTGAAACAATTGGGTGACTTAGGACATCTACATGTCTTTTCTTTTCTTTGTTGTTTTGTGGGTTGACTAGGGTTACTATGTTCCTATCCGTAATTTCCTTTATTACATAGGGTCCTTCATATTTATTGGCTGATTTGTTTCGTTGGTCGGTTTTTATTAAAACTTCGTGTCCTACTTTGTAGTTGTGTGCTCTGATGTTTTGTTTTTGTTTATTAATTAGATTTTCCTTGTTCTTATGCATGGCTTCTTTTAGCGATTTGTACAAAGAAGTCAATTTAGTCTTGTGAATGGTTACGTATTCTGCGTAAAATTTACTGTTCAATTGGAGATCAAACGGGTCTCTAGTTGCAGTATGTCCATAAACCAGTTCGAGGGGTGTGAATTTCGTAGCAGAGTTAATCGTGTTGTTGTATCCGATGATTTCGTACGTTATTATTTGTTTGGGGTTTCCTTATTACTTGTACTCTTAATTATTCTATAATTTTCAATCAATGTCGAGTGGATTCTTTCAATTATCGAGTTAGATTTTGGGTTTTTTGGTGTAGTAATATGGATTTTAATTTTGTGAAGTTCCAAAAGGTCTTTAACCACTTCATTAATAAGTTCTGAACCTCCGTCCATTGTGATCAATGTTGGCGAACCATGTTGGGATATGAAATTTATCAGATTTTCAGCTACTTCGATTCCGTTCTTTGAGGTTAGATGATAAGCTTGACAAAATCTTGAAAATGAATCGATGATTGTTAGAAATAAATTCCTTTCGATTTGAAATGTGTCTATATGCAAATGTTCAAATGGTCTATTTGGTGTTTCAGTGATATTCAAGGGTGTCTTTGTGGGGTGACGTTCATATTTTGCTTTTCGACATGTTATGCATTTGTCTATAAAATCGGTAACGTCTTGGTCAAGTTTTTCCCAATAGTATTTTCTTTTTATTGCCGTACAGGTTGCAAAGATTCCACGGTGGTTTGTTTTTCCTTCGTGTTGGTTAGCAATTATTTCTAGTCGGTCTTCTTTGTTTATTACGTGTAAAACTCTTTTAGTACATTTATAAAGTGATATGCGGCTTTGCGCAAAATGTGTTGTAATAATTTCGCATGCTAAGTTATAAACTTCTTCATTCGGGAACGAACAGTAATACGTTTTATTCCGTAAACAATAATTTAAAAAAATGTAGTGTGCTGTGTTTTAGGTCTTGATCTCCTAGGTGAGCTGTAATTACGGAATTTATCTCTTTCTTTTCGATTTTTGGTTTCGTATATTTTCCATGAACAATTGTTATTATGATTTGGTTTTCTTACAATCTAAAGCATCTTCGCATATTGGGATGCTGGGTGCTGAATCATCTTGTGAATGAACAGTTGGTGTTAAATATTCGTTAAATCTGTCAGGTACATTTTCGATTAGTTTTTCAAGGCTTCGAATCGGATCTTCAGGTAAATGTTCGTTCATAGGGCTAGTTATAGGGTCAAGTGGAATTACATCTGGTGTTAATGCTCGCATTGTTGGTGGTTGTAATATCGGTTCTGGTGTTTGTAAATCATCTTGTCTGCGACTTATTTCGTCTAATAATTGGTCTAATTCTGAGTGTACTTCGACTTGCATAGATTGCGTATCAATTGGATTAATTTTTATTCTGGATAATGCGTCTGCGTTCGTATTGGATTTTCCTTTTTTGTAAATCACATCGTAGTCAAATTCCTCTAGTCGTAATCTCCATCTTGATAATTTTGAGTTTGGCTCCTTCAAGGAATGTAACCATTGCAGAGGTTTATGATCCGTTACTATTTTAAATTTTCTTCCCTATAAGTATGGTCTAAAATACTTTGTAGCCCATACGATAGCCAAAAGTTCTTTTTCAATGGTGCTATATCTTTCTTCTGATTCATTAAGAGTTCTTAATGCATAAGCGATAGGTAGATCCTTTCCTATTGGTCCTTGAGATAAGATAGCTCCTATAGCAACATTTGATGCATCTGTTGTCAAAATGAATTCTCTCGAGAAATCTGGGTACTGAAGGATTGGTTTGTTCATAAGTAAGTTTTTGCATTTTAGAAAAGCTTCTTTAAATTCGTTGAGGTGTTCTAGCTGTAATTGTTGTAAAATTTTTTGTTGGATTTGTTTGAGGTTTTTGTTTACTGGTTCGGGTTGGTAATGTAAGGTCTCTGACTTAGGGTTTTCTTCGACCAATTCGATATGTAGGGGTTGAGTCATAATAAACATTTTTTCTTCGTCACTGCTATTAATATTAGTGGTTATTGCTTGATAATTATTTACATTAACGTAGGATGCTGGTATCTCTACATTATCACTAATTTTTTGATGTTCGATTATTCCTTGCTTGTTGTTTTTGGTAACTGGAATTTTAATTACCTTTTCAGTTCTTGCTTCGATCGTAATATGGTAGTTCAGATCTGGGTTCCTGTCTTCGATAAAATATAATGGAATTTGGGCTTTTTCGGTTTCTAAAGTGTTGTTTGTGAAATCGATTCTGGCTTTTAATTTCTTTAATAAATCTGTTCCTATAAGACCGTCGTATTTAGGGTCGACATCAAATAGGTGAAATTTGTGAGTTTTGTTTGTCTTAAAGATAGCTGGTAATTGAGTTACAGCGACTTCATTATGTGTTGACGTCTGATGTGCCGTTTGTATTTGAAAAATTTGGGGTTCAATCAATTCTGGAAAATATTTCTGAACTATTTCTGGTTTAACTAGCGTCCTAGAAGCTCCAGTATCTATGAGAAAATTCGCTTTTAGCTGTGGGGTGTATATGCATGGTAGGTGTAATGATGGTTGACTATTGATTTGTATTAATTCGGGCTGTTCGTACTCATACTGCTCATTTTCTAAGTCTTCAAATTCTTGCTGTAGATATTGATCTGTTTCAAATGGTGTGTCGATGATGTCTGCTGGTTCCTCTTTGTAATGAAGTTCCTCGGATATAAAATTTCGGGGTTGATTTGACTGTTGAATAAATTGTCTTGGTTGAGTAAAACGCTGGGTGTTTGACGAATTAAATCGTTGAGGCAAATTAGTTGTTCTTCTCGTAGCGCCTGATGATATGTGCATTGGCGTGGGACGTGGTTGAGCACGATTTTGTGGTGCAAATACATTTCTTGCTTGTGTACTTGGTTGCGACTGTTGAAAACGGGTTGGCCATTGTTGTCCAGTAAAATTTGTTGGTCTTGAATTATTCTGGAACGTTGGAAGTTGTATTCGTGGTTGTTGATTCCCAAATGATTGATATGTAGGGTAACGATTGTAAAAGTTGGGGTTGTTCACGCCAGTAGTCATTCGTAGTCCTGGTGGTGGTCTTTTTTGAGTAAATGTGGAAGAATGAAGTCCTTTTCGATGCTCGGTTTCATGTCTTCTGGAATATTGCACATTTTCCTCTTCGAGTACATATTTAATTGCGTCTTCTAATGTGGCTGGCCGCATACTTCTTAGGAAGCTACCTAGTGGTTCCTTGAGTCCACTAAGAAAAGCTTTTAGTGTTAATTCATCATACTGTGTTCGACTGCTCGTGTGCCCTGATTTGGTTCATTAAGTTGAATATTCGAATATAGAAGGCTTCTTGTTTGTTGGCAAATTTCGAAATATTCTTGGGCCGTTTCATGTTTTTGTCGTAAAAGCATCAAGTCTCGCAAAAGTGAGCTCTCTGATCTTTGATCGGCAAATGATCTTCTTAAAATGTTTCTTAATTCATTCCAGGTGGCAATTTCTCGTCCGCTGGTTACTAAAAGTGCTCTTCCGGTTAATTTTGTCCGTAAGGCAGAAATAATTAAGGACTGTAGGAAGGCGTCGGCATTCCCACGGTAGTGTGCGATTATTACCTCGGCAGATCTAATATATTCGGATAATTTGTGTGGAGTACCATCAAATTCTGGAACTATTCTTAAATATTCCAAGTGGAAAGCTTGTCCTGCTGGTACTGCTAGTCCTCCTTGTGCCAAGTCTGGTTGATTGGCTTCTACTTGTTCTTCGGGTGCTACCTCCAGTAATAAATTTTCGAATAAAGCTACTAAATCGTCGTTACCTTGTAGCATCACGGTTTATTTATATTTAATTTTTAATTTGGTTTAAATAGCGGGGCAAATGATTTTTATTAGTTTAAGGGTTCCTTCCTAGTGTAACGTTTTTAACAGACCATTGCAGTTATGGCGTGTATAAAAACTTACGAAGGCTAATACTAAGAGTTTATTATTAAGGTTTAATTATTTCGTTTTAATTGTTGCGGTTTATTTAATAGCAAGCTTAAAACTAAATCGTTTTTATGCTGCAACAAATTTTGTTAGCGACTTACAGTAGTAGCGCTGTAATTTTCATTCTTCGGTCTCCTCGATGGAGTGCTTATTTCTAGGCCAAGCGTCGGCGATGCTGTCCTAGCTTAGGATTGTGGCGATTCTTGTCCACTTCTCGTGAAGGTCGACACTGTTTGGTTGCCCACGGAGATGTTGTCCAGGTGCAGCTACTGGTGCCGCTTCTGTTGCAGTTTCGTCACTAGAATGGTATTCTTCGCGTGACCCTTTGGCGATGCTTGTCCTCCAGGCTCCGTTCCGAATACTGTTTCTTGGGACGACGTTGGTTGTTTGGTTTTGGCAAAAGTATTAAAATACACGTTTTTTCGCCGATTTTTGCCCAAAAAACTGCTACAATATTCGTCACGACTGCGCCAATAAAATTTACGAACTGTGATTAATATAAAAAAAAAAATTTAATATCAAGACACAGACGGAGTTACAATTATAAAATACATGTGAAAGCTACAGATTCTAAATTACAACTGACTTCATCCTGCGATGTACTCGAGCAGGTTACCTAAGCTGTATCAGCAAAGATAAGATAACACTTGTGTCCCTCGGGAATGCAATGATATGTAATACGCGACTGCAATATCTTATTATAACTAATGTTCTTTCTATCTATCTGGGAAAGTAACATTATTCAGGTTGGGTTTTGAGTCAGTTTTGACACAGACTGACGCAAAACCTAACCTGCTAACCTCGAATTTGACATAGACTTACAGTGTCATCAACAATACATTTCAGTATTGCCAGTGTTCATGTTGAATAAATATTGATACAATGTTACTGTTCTGTTATTCCTTAACGACCTAGGCTGTTAAATGTATAACAACCATGGCCTTTATGAGCAACTTTTCAATCAGGTTGACAGTTCTGTATTGAGAAATAAGAAGTAGGTGTTATGAAAAATTAATAAATAGCGTTTATCTACTTTGATGTCACAATATTGTTATTATAACACCGAAAACAGTGCTACAATTGTCAGGCCATTTTGATATTTTACCGTTATGCGACCGTTTGGACTAGTTTCAGTACAAAGATTACGATTTCACCTGTATATAGGTCCCTTTTTGTTCATATTGTCTCAGGCGCCCGTGCCTTCGCGCACGGCGTCCTATGTTGGTGCTGCTACAGCTTGACACCGCGTTGTTTCGCTGCTCGTTAGTTGTTAGACTTGTGTTCAGGCTGTCAAAGCGAGAGGTGATTTTGGCGAGTGGAGTGGGCTGTGGTGCCTTGTGCGTTCGATGACCGTCAGCATAACTTTGTAGTGCCATGAAAAAGCCATTCTCCCAAACTGGGGATTGATATTGCGGAGCTGTCCAAATCTTCGGTCTCGCCGTTTATTTGTCCCTAGGGGGACGTAATTCAGTCTTCGCCACGTTGGTAGAATATCTGCAAGTCCCGTTCGCCTCCCACGCTTTCGTCTGTGCGTCCGTTGAAGTGGAGAAGCCGCTAACCGCCATCACGCCAAAACTCGGCGACCCCCATAAGGTATTGTGTGTGTAATTAGCATTAATAATTAAACTATTGTAACTGTATTTGCTGTAAACGCAGTGTAACTGGGCCGTTGTCATTCATAACTAATTTCATATATCTGTCTTGGCTTAATTTGAGCGCATTTGCTGTATAACAAAATTTTTAACTGCCTACCAAGGCCTGTTGTATAACTAAATTCATTACGGCCTAGCAAGACCTGTTGTATACCTAAATTCACTCAACTGCCTACCAAAACCTGTTGTATACCTAAATTCATTTGTCTGCCTATAACTGAGTTCATGTAACCACTTAATCATAATTAGATATAAAGCGTCTCCCAGCTGGGTTATATATTTAGTTGTTAAGACTCCCGATTTTCGTTAAAAACATATCTATATTTCTCCATTCTACTCCCGTGTATCGCAGCAAATTTTAAGCCATTGAGCGCAGTTCCCTATTCGTATAACTGCTAAATTCACTGGCAGGTCAAGTACCGACATCTGATGCATAAAGTGCACTAGATAAGGCAGTTGCTTCAACACAGAGGCGAACACTGTAGCGCATTATCATAGTACCGAAATCCCGCTAAGTGACTTAACAAATCGCTTGCAGATGGAGTTTGCGTTTAGTCTTTAATTCAAAAGGCTCGAGACCGTTGGTATCAGATTTCGGCGCCTGACAGGCCAGCTTCATGCACGGGGAAGTCCCGCGCTTTGTTGCACTGTTCATTTTGGGTGATGCAATTCAGCACTTCGAACAATAGATTCTTTATGCACCTGAGTTAGATGCCCAACGATGGAAAATTTTACGCATGATGCAATCATCGAAATAACGCTGCGTAAAGAGCGTCCCTTTAGAGAGTCCGAATTACGCTGTCAAACCGCACGGATGTGCAAGTAACGCTAAGAACAAAGAACAACCCCTTTTGTTCTTAGGGGCGTGTTGTACCCTCGGGTTTGTGTGCAATTGCAAGTGCTTTCAAGTACCGGCGCGTACATTTTCAGGCTTATATTAGCGGATCTTCAACGGGAACGGGCTCAAAGTATAAATATACAGGGTGGGCCGTTGCCATTTTGTCGTCCAGCCCATCCCTGCTTCTTGAACGAAGGATTTCGCTGCCACAATTCTCCGAACCAGCTGGTCGGCCGCCCCTATCAACCCTTGTAGTACCTGTAGGAGTACCGCTACCCCTTTTCGTTCGAGAGCATCGCCAAGAGCGTCGCAGAACACCCAAGTCGAGATCTCCCGGCACCGCTGCATGAACAACATAGTTGCTTGGAGCCTTATCGATGAATTAAGGTATTGTAATAATAGTTTTATACAGTGTGTCGCGCATATTTCAGTGGCGTGCGAAGTTTCGGAACTCTCAACTTATCGTGCATGTTATTTGCGGGCCGTGTACTAATCGCACGAGCCATTATTTACTTTCAAATATAAGCCTTCAGCATAAGCTGAATGGGAGCCTGGCTCCTGGAATTGTTGTAGGCCAGTGGGCTAATTAAGTAAGCTTATTCCGGGATCTAGGCGACCAGCATCTTAGCGGACATGCCGCTTCTTTGGAATTTAGCCATTATTGTGTTGTAAGACCGTTTACTAACCCAGAATATTTAGCACTTGCTACTTGATCAAATTGCCTTCGGGCTTGTATATCTTTTGGTAATAGACTACCCATTTGCTAAGTTATGTAGTGCTTTTTATTTCAAATAAATGTGTATTTGTTATAACTAACGAGAATTGAGGTTTTTGTTGCGTTGTGTATGTATTCCTTTGTACAGGGCCCAAGCAACTGGAGAAAAGACACCAGAAAGGTAGGTGTAAACGGCAGTGCCGTAGAAGCGCTTCTTGGAGTACGACACGACGCTACGGCGATTGGTTTTCGGCTTTTGTCCGGTCGTCAGTTAACGATAAAACCGAACACCTTTAAAGGCCGTGGCGCCCTTCAATTAACCTTTACATTTTTACCACCAATTACCCCCTTTCGTGGTATCTCGCCCTGTTGTACCCTGGAATGTGACCCCTCCCCCTCTCTACCGAGTTTTCTAGCCGAAGCATTTAGGCTGGAGGGTGCACGCCGGGGCGAGCGTTATTGCGAACAATCGTTAGGGGTCGTAATAAGCAATTAATCCTGTAACATAGTTTAGTCCATATCGGTGTGTTAACCTTTTGTTTTTGTGTGTATCGCCAATTTTACATATGTGAGATCAATAGACTGGTATTTTAAACGAGGCCTTACAATTTACGACGAGTCTGTGCATGTCTACTTTTAGGTTATTGTGTAAAGATACATGCACGGCGAAGCCTGAGTGTTTGAGCGTCATAGGTATGTTGGCGACGCTTGCCGCTGCTGAACGTCATGAGGCTGCTTCTATTTTCAATTCCCGTTGAGTTCTGGATTTTGACCAAGGTGCAAAGTTAGAAGGTAGGCTCACTTGATTTCCCGGTTTTCTCTGGGTCTACCTTTGCCAAATTTCCGTTTATGTCAATGAAAACGGGTGGCGTCTTATTTAATTTTATCAATGTTTACCACACCTTTGGCCGTTGCCCTTAGGTAATCTCGTGAAGAACCCTCCCTCGCTCCACTGATGTTTAACAGGCATTATCTTGTTGCGGGTTGGGTAGCGGCCCTAGGTGAGTCTTTGTCATGATTTAATATCGTCCGCGCCGGCCGTTTAGTTTTTTTATGTGTCGGCGCGGTGTCTTAAAACCCGTTTTAGGCCGTAACACAATCTAGTCCATTATAACACTGTTTTTGGTAACTATTTGTTTTATAAGATTGGTGACATTTGCATTCACATGCTCATAACACAACAAACGTCAGATGTCGAATACGTAACATCATTACTGAAACGTTTTTATTAAATTTATTCTAATCAAATATAACTTAAGCTGAAGGAACTTTTTAACGAATTAATTAAACTGAATTATTGTTCTAGGTAAGTCGCTATTTAAACAGCATTTGAACTCTGTGTTTTACTTTAGTTAGTACTATCACGCCTTAAACTCTGTTTTCCTTTATTCAACACCCTGTATAAGCTACACCGTCTGTGCCTAGCAGTAAAATTTCCAGTATTTTTCTTTTTAAGGATCGATGAAATATCTTAAACAGTTATAGTTTGAAAAGGACTTTTTATAAGAATAACATAACACACAGAGAGCAAAACAATTACAAAAACAAAGATAATAAAATTGCACGCGTTACAATGTAAGTAGATTTAGAATGATTATAATGGTTGATGAAATGTATTTTATATTTATATTATATCGTTTTATGTAAAACACGTTAAAACAAGCAAAAGGCGTTGGAAGGCCTACTATACAAATAGTCCCCGATTGGCTGCCTACTAGCACAGCGTTCAGGTTAGGTGCATCACATCTCGATAGTTTGGCTATACTGAAGCCGGTCTAAACACGTTATTATCTCTAATTAAAGGGTGCCACCACAGACGGTCCAGCTAGAGGTCACATTGTTCACTTACTGCATTTGCTGAAATATGGCTCTCGGTAAGATGGGTACGTGGATTATCCACTCAAGTTGCCTGGAGAGCACTCTTTTCCTTAACTGAATTATTCAAGTTGAATTTAGCTTTCTTTCAACTTTGATCAATCAAACTCGACTTGTTAAAAGTTAGAAATGCATTTATTTCATCTTATCAAAACAAACAATAATATCGGGAGCGTTGGAAAATGCCGACACGGAATTCGGGTGGCACAGTTAACCTCGATTGTACACAATGTTTAGAAGTCCGCAACACAGAGTTCTTAGGTTAATTTTCCAATCTTAAACGCTATAAGTATTTTGGGCTACTACATTTCTGTGCATTACTAAATAATTTGGGAATGCAAGATTGTGTGCTTCATATCACTTTAAAAAAATCATCTTAAACGCACAGCTACGGCACGTTTTTAATTGAGTTGACCTCCAGTGTTGCAACGCGTCGATAAAAAACCATCGTCTTATTACGCCGAGCCGTGTGACCGGACGCGCGTGCTATTTGGAATTCTCTGAATCGGCGTTTTTATTGCACCAGACAGTGGGAGCTGTAGTGAATCAAAATTTACCATTCTACTAGAGCAAGAGTTCATTGTGCAATTAGAAAGAGTTGAAAATGCGTGGACGCCGATTTTAAGAAGGGAAACTCACGCGTGAAGGGCGGTAAATTACCGGAGCGGGATTTGTGTCCCGGCTATCAAAGAAAGCTGTTGGGCATAAAAGCAATAACTTACCGATTGTCGCAGCTGGTACCCAGATGCTTTGCTGATCAGGAGTTCCGGATCGTAAACTTCTCCGATTTTCTCGTAAATTAAAATTAAGCACGTGTGTGTTTTTTTACTTCAGCGGATTTGAGATAGTGAGCTAATCAATAAGCTTTGGCAGCTTAACGACGCGACGTTGGGTTGGTAAAAGCTAAAGGAAAATCGTCATCGTAGAGCATGGTATACGATAACGCGTTTGCACCTGGGAAAAGTTTTCGGAGTCATTAAAAACCTATCAGCACTATGGATCTACAACAACGGTCCAAAACTGAATTTAAGTGGCATCCAATCCTTGCAGCATTTCCTATTAAGGTCAACTTTTCTCAGCTCCGGTACTCATTTGTAATTATATACTCAGATGTTTTCCGAAATGTGAATACCCCTAGTGAAGTGCTTAAATTAAATGTAGTTCACTTAATTAACCACTATCTTGGCTTAACATTATTGCATGTTGTGTTTTTTTACTTCCTTTTACTATAAAGGAAGTATTGGATTCACCCCAAAAATTCGAAATTGAGTTTTCAACAGATCTTCACGTTTTAGAGTCTCCTGATCCCAAAAAACATATTTTTTTTCATTGGTCTGTCTGTCTGTCTGTCTGTCTGTGTGTGTGTCTGTCTGTCTGTCTATGAACAAAATATCGCAAAAACGAAAAGAGGTATGGCGTTGAAACTTCATATATAAGTTTTGTGTACTATGTAGATGAGACAGCAAGCTTTTGAAGAAAATCGCATAACCGGAAGTAGGTGTTTACTCTTGTAATTTTTCAGTTTTTTTCGATTTTTTCAAAAACGGCTCTAACGATTTTTTTTAAACTTTACATTTTTCTTACATTTTTAATGTGTATTGATGTGAGATAGGTGATTTTCCAGTTGAATACTTCTAAAGTGGGTTTCTTTTGTTTTTTTTTTCTATTTTTTTTATTAACTCCTATTTTAAATAAAACACCCGGTATATTATTACATTTTTGAATTCACCTTAAAATTCTAGAGAAAATTTGTCTCTTCAACTAACACTCGATTTTGTACCGTTTTTGTAGAATTTGTAATTTTTGAAAATGGTTAAAAATTAAAAATGAAATTTTTGACTAATTATAAGATCACTGTAAAAGGAAGTTGTGTGAGTGTATCACACCAGATTTTTTACTTTGCAGTGCTCTTTACGCTGCTAGATATATTTTCTATATGTGTGACCTATGTTTTATTTGTGTCAACGTTGAATAATATTTGTTTATTTTGCACAGATACAGTTGGATATGGTACACTCTAGGTTTGGTATTTTAATTTGTATACTCCAGATTTACTATTTTGAGTTAAGTTATATTCTTTCTAATTACTGGGAACCCCTCACTACTTGATATAATAGTAAGATAATAATAATATAAACATTTATTTCCAAAAAAAGCAAATTACATAATGTGCAATAAAAACGAAATTTTGGAAAATGGGCGCTGTTCAGTTTGACCCATCAGATGGCAGGTTAATTGGTCTTCCACAGCACCCCTACCACACAATTAGAAAAAATAAAGCAGCTGGACGATTGTGTAATGTAACATCCAGTAGCCGAGAGAAAATATTACTGATTTAATAAAAGCTTTTAAGTACTTTTAAAGTTGGTTTCAGGTAGGGTTCTTAATTGGCGAGGTATTATATTATTATAATAATAGACAAAATTATATGAAAAAGATCTTGTAAATAAATAGTTCTAAACCGTGGAATTGTCAATGCACTTTTTGTACTAATATTAACTTGATGATCATCGGATCTGAAGGAAATTTTATCTAACAAGTAAGGTGGCATTTGATTGTTAATTATTTTTAAATAAAAAACTGCTGTATGCAATTTACGTCTGTTGGACATGCTAAGCCAGTTCGCCTCTTTCAATTTATGAGATACATGCTGTCGTCTCTGTATTCCATAGATAAATTGTAGACATGAATTTTGAGTGCGTTAGATTCTTATTGCAGTATTTTTTGTTAAACATGGAGCATAAAGGGTATTACAATAATAGAAATTTGATAAGACCAATGCATCATACAACAAAATTTTCATATCTCTCGAAAGGCAGTAACGGTGAGCATACAGTAACTTTAAATTATAATACGCTTTCTGAATACATCGGGAAACATGTTGTTCAAAACCTAGGTCATTATCAGTGAGCACACATAAATTCTTACACACGTTGCACTGCACTAAAACGTCACCACCCACTTTTATGGCAATCGACGCAATTGCTTGTTCCCTTACTGCTCTATTACCAAACAGCATAAATGGCGATTTAGAGGCATTTATTTTTAATGAATGTTTTTCACAAAATTCCACAAGTCTCGCCAGATTCTCGTTTGCCAACGATATTGATTCATTCAGCTTATGATACGGAAAAGAGTAATATATGTGCGTATCATCAGCGTACATGTGAAATTTACAATATTGTAAGCAAGAAGATATATTATTCATATACAGTAAAAATAGAAGAGAACCTTGAATCGATCCTTGTGGAACACCCATTGTGACATGCTGTTGCTGGATTGTTTACTTGAGTTTACATGTCGCCTATTTGTGGTTACGTTGTATATTATTTATTTTGCCATTCCAGTAATTTAAAAATTTAATAAACCCCATCTGCAGGCTAGTATTCAGACTTATTTGAATAAAAGTGTTAGCAGTTAGGAAAGTTGTGCAAAATCGTCGAGTGGACAATTATTAGAAGATTTAAAAGAAAAATTGAACATTAGTTGCTAATGCAATTAAGCTTTCAGTTGGCAAACAGTTAAGCCTTCACGTAAGTATTTTATACCAGACTCAATCTGTTTCAGCCCTGAACGGAGTAGATGCGTCGAGCTAAGGGTTGAATTTCACGGTGGCGCCTTGGCTTTTCATTAAGAATTTTTGCTGTCCTAAGACAGAACCGGACTTCACGAGTAACTTAAACCACATTCTCCGGGATCAGGGATTTACAACCGTTGTCTGCCAACGCAAACCGACTTGTGGTAGAGTAAAAACTGCAAAATAAAAATGTATTCTTCTAGCGGTTTAAAAACAATAAGAGTGTTGCCAAGACGACAACGCAATCATGGCGACACGATTGTCGTGAAAAATGTACAAAGTCTCGAATTTCTGTTTTCTTCAGCCCCTCGAGTCACTGCCCAGAGCCTAAGATTTTATAAGGCAAATTTAGCCGCTTGTATAAAATAACTCTATTTTGTTTCCACTCTGTCGTGGTTGACACGTTGAATACCTTACTCGTCTATCCCTTACCCTTGTAAAACAATGATACATTTCAATCCCTAAAGTTGTTCGTTACATCACGACTTAACAAGTTTCTTCTATTTGTAATAACAAAGAATATGAAAAGCTTCAATAAGATTCAACTACTCATTCCCAAAAACCATTTATTAAATATGTAAAATGCTGCAATTATTTCGGCGTTTCCAAGTTTTTACAAATAATTTTTTTCAACAAATGTGTCATCATCAAGGATAACTGCAATCAATACAAAAATAAATAAAATAACCAAATGCCTCTGTGTCTACTTACAATAAACTCATTTTATACAAATGTAGTAAGTTTAAAATTATCCCAAAATTAAATATAATTGACTATTCAGCACTGTAATATATACAGGGTGTTACAAAAGTAACGCCCGTCTAGTTGGGGATATATTCAGGAAGATAACTGATAATAAAGAGTGACAAAACTTCAGATTGTCCTTCCTTATAGAGTTATTGACCAACAAAGTATTAAAAATGTGTTTTACAAAATCAAGTTTTATTGATAATAAATACTTCCCTGGCCGATGGATTGGCAGAGGTGGACCAATAACTTGGCCACCCAGATCACGCGATCTTAATCCGTTAGATTTCTTTTTCTGTGGATATCTCAAAGAAAAAGTTTATCTACAACCAGTTGTTGAACAAGCAGATCTGATTGACTGTATTCGTGCAGCTGTAGCTTTAATAAACGAAAAAATGTTATAGAGAGTAAGTGCTTCTCTGTTAAACCGTGCTAGAAAATGCATTGAAGTGGAAGGTATGTATTTATTATCAATAAAACTTGATTTTATAAAACATACATTTTTAATACTTTGTTGGTCAATAACTCTGTAAGGAAGGACAATCTGAAGTATTGTCACTCGTTATTATCGGTTTATTTTATCTTCCTGAATATATCCCCAAGTGGATGGGCGTTACTTTTGTAACACCTTGTGTAAGCCAATCATATTACAGACATTTGCTGTTTTCAACCAATAAGAACAGTATATCACTGAACATTGGGCACCATGCAAAATCTTAAAAAAAATAATGTACCTACAAAAAACTATAAGTAGCTTTGTTGCGAAATATCACTTAGCAAAGATGTTATGTCTTTATTGATATGGCTAGGTTACGTAAAAGTAAACATCAACAAACTGTGTAAACAAAATTAGGCTTGCGGTAAACATTTTTATTTGTTCCTCACTTGTAAACATCAATTTATCAAGTCACTGTATTCACCTTGAAAATGTTTCTTAACTGGCTAGCCAGTAATTTTTTTACTGGCTAGCCAGTTATATTTTACAAGCGTGCTCATAGATAAATGATAGCGTGCAAAGCCAGAGTTGTCTTCCTTAGTATGTGTCGTATTGATGAATTTAGTTGCTTGTCAATTTGACATTTTGAATAAATGGTAAATTTCTAGTTATTTACACGTGAGGAACAAATAAAATATTCAACAATACACGCCAGGTAACCATTTTTACTGGCTCAAGGATATGACAGGCTCGCCTAGCGGCTCGCCAGTCATCCCAATCCTATCGCCAGTAAAAACTGTTTTACCTGGCTTGTAATGTTAAATACTATTATTTGTTCCTCGCTTGTAAACATCAATTTATCAAGTCACTGTATTCACCTTGAAAATGTTTCTTAACTGGCTAGCCAGTAAATTTTTTACTGGCTAGCCAGTTATATTTTACAAGCGTGCTCATAGATAAATGATAGCGTGCAAAGCCAGAGTTGTCTTCCTTAGTATGTGTCATATTGATTAATTTAGTTGCTTGTCAGTTTGACATTTTGAATAAATGGTAAATTTCTAGTTATTTACAAGTGAGAAGCAAATAAAATATTCAACAAAACACACCAGGTATCCATTTTTACTGGCTCAAGGATATGACAGGCTCGCCTAACGGCTCGCCAGTCATCCCAATCCTATCGCCAGTAAAAACTGTTTTACCTGGATTGTAATGTTAAATACTATAAAATGTTGGGTTTTGGATGTATTTTTCTGAATTTAATTGAGAATGCATAACTATATTAATTGTTGGATTATTTTCACAAAATGAAAACTACACAGTTGTATGTTAACTGCACTTGTACGCAAAATGCTTTCTCAATTCTTAACTTCTAATTCTCTCCGAAGACGACACAAACAAATCAGATAAAAGTTTACGTTAATCAGACCAGCCAAGATTAATCACGTCACAGGTAAATAACAATGATTATTTCCTTCATATCCATAATAATGCGTAATCACCATGGTTTCTGTCAGTTTAATAATGACTAAAATTCAAACGTCAAAATTTAACCGCGGTTAAATTTATGTCAAAATTTAATCGCTTGTGCATAATTTTAACATGATTATTAAAGGTGCTTCGCCAACTGAATTTTATCTATTTATTCAGGAAATAATCACGCCGAACATCCCGCGTGCATGTAAACTAGCCTGAATAAATTTTGACGACTTTCTGTCAGAATGTTTTGCTCTGAAGAAATATATCTCGTAAATTTTCCGCTTCAAAATCCCTCGTGCTGCGCACGCGGGATTCTTGTTGAGCGGCAAATTTACTTGACAAATTTCTTAGCAAAACATTCTGACAGAAAACGTCAAAATTTAATCGGCTATTTTAATGCACTTGGGATATTACTGTTGAAATGTACGTCTCTACTTATCTAAGCAAACCTATATATCGGTAACTAGGGACGCCGCTTCGATCTATCGCTGTCTCCATCCGAATTTCAAAAAAGGACGCCAACCTACTCCAACGCTAAGCTTGGACCCCAGATGCTGGAAACTGTTTCAAATGCCTTTGTTCTAGTCTGCAACAGTGCTCGACACCTCTTGGATATTGCTCAATGGTTGCATTTAGGTCAACGATGCCAGACACCCCTCTCGGGCTCGATGGTTGAAAGCTCGCCTTTACTGTTCACTGTCTCTGGTGCGCTCTAAAGCTGCTGTGGGTCCTCGTACTTGCTCAAAATCTTCGTACAGTGGTCCAAATTGATGCAGCGTATCCAAACCGTGGTCGTTCTTCAATGCGGGTTTCGCTGCCTCAATATCGGCCTCTTTTATGCTCATCGGAACACTGGATTTTAAATAATACAACAACAGTCCAGCCAAATTATATATTTCAAAGACGATTTACAGCTTTTCATTAATGCGAAACCCTCGCCAACAACAATTCGGCAAGGCTTCTATCTTTCGAGTTTTTTTTAATAAACAGAATTAACAAGTATCTTAGTAACCAGCTACATTATTTTATTTGTGAGTGGACCTACTATGATCTTAAAATTAAAATGTTTTTTGTTTGCGAAATGTCAGATCTGGTCCGATTCACAACACTTTTTACTTGTTATTTCGCTATTTACTCATTTTTAAGCACTACTTATCGCTTTCTTGTAGTTACTTACAGGTTGCTTTTATGCTCTTAGGCTTCTCATGTGACTTCTAATCACTGCATTTCTATCCTAAACTTGACTAACGCTAGGTAAAAAGGTAAAGGTTCAGGGTCATTTCAAATCCCCCAACTGGGGGCGGGCAGCTATAGGGACTTTGCGTCCCTCTTCAGCCAAGAACAGTAATTATAGGATGGGTGAGAGAAAGGAGGGGTGGAGAATGGAAGAGAAACCAGGACAGGTGGAGAAATACTGCCCTGGCATTCGCCTCAGAGAAGGTACTCTGTTGACTCAGAAAAACCATACTAACGATAGCTTGGCATGTCACATTAAATCAAATTCCTAGCCCTTTGTGTTTGTGAAGCTTCACCACTACTATTAACTAATGTAATCTCATTAGCCTGTCTTAAGTTACTATGAACCAGAATTCTCATACAAACCGTAATATTGGATTAAAATTACTTGACACCCGTCGATATCATTTTGGAACCCTCTTGTTATTCTTGGTTTACTTAAATTGTGAAACTATATAAAATCCTGGTTTATAAATCCAATGATGTTTAAATTATTATAATATTCTCACTGTAGTGATTAATAAATTATTAATTCTGGTCCTGTTTGAATTTTATAGTATATTATTATATGAGCGATTATGACAGCCATTATTCACGAATATGACATTTGCGCCTTCGGCTTGTGGCTCAAGTCATCTGAGGTGGCTGCAGATTTGGTCTGTTTGGCTACATGCTGTAGGGGAAGTTTGCATCACTAATTCTAGACAGTTTGGACATCTTGTCTGTCAGTGGAACCTTTTGTTGCGCAAAGGTACTTAAGAGGTTGGATTCGTTGGCAGAGGGGAGCAGGTTGGTCGACATCCAGAACATTGTTGAGTTCGAGTGAAAGGTGGGTGATATTGAGTAGTAAGGTAAATAATTACTTAAAGGAAAAAAGACTATAAAGGTGAATTAGTTATTAAACAATTACTTACTGTTTTAATATTGTTGTGTACTAGTGAAACGATCTGGAATTTGTCATTTAATTTTCAAATCTGTTTGACATATCATTTGACAGAAGTTATGTTGACTTATAAAATAAAATTAAAAATCAGAACGTCAGATTTCAGAAATAAGCAAAATAGATAGAAGGAATCCATAAATATTTGCTTTTAAAAATTACAACACTTTTGGCAATATGTTTCTTACCAATTTAAAAGACAAAACTGAAACTAATATACAATCCAATCTTGTTTATCAAATTAACTGCAGCAATTGTCCATCCACTTACATTGGACAGACAAAACAATTACTAAAAAACAGAATTAACCAACATAAATATTCAATAAAAATCAATAATGTATCCCCCTCAAACAAAAAAACTGCTTTGACTGATCACGCCACTGAAAATCACCACAAATTTAATTTCAATACACCAAAAATTTTACATGAATAGAGTAACTTAAGAAACGGTTTGTTTTGGAAATGATTGAAATACAACGAAGCCTTACGGCTATAAATTATAAAACTGATATTGAGCACCTAAGTTCTATTTATCATAACCTATTTAATTAATATAAAAGAAATGTACAAGTGAATTATTTTTCTCATAATTTATGTTCTGCTTTTATCTTTAAAATAAAAAATAAATTCTGTACATGTTAAATAACAGATTCAAAATGTTACACTCTGCGCATTACAGATAACAAATAAGGAACAGCCTTGCATTCTCATATGTACGTGCTTGCATGCAAAATGTTAATTTGTTCGTTTCGTAAATTTTAAATTGTGGGGATGATTATTTACCCTGTATCGTCTTTTTAATGTGTTATAACTATAATTTTGTCGTAATATAATGCTTTTCTTACTTCTATAATACAAGTAAGTACGCAAGTGGGCGTTAATATTGTGTGTTCGCTTATCTAAATTTGACTTTTTTTATTTAAGCATGGCAACTTTCATTTCATTATAATGTAAATAGAATACTGAAGAAGCTAATACTATTAGCGAAACGTATATTCATTAAATCAAATATTACGACAATATGATTTTTATTTATACTATACTAGCTGTTACCCGCCACTTCGTACGCGCGAGGTTCGTTATTTGTGTATTAAATAATGACTAATTATTTTCTGTCATACCATCCCATCCCATCCCCGTCTCCGTCTCTGTCCCCGTCCCCGTCCCCGCCCCTTTTTCCATCCCCGCCCCTTTTTCCGTCCCCGTCTCGTCCGTCCCTTCCCGTCCCGTCCCGCTCCGCCCCTCCCCACAATCCCATACGATCCTTTTCCTTCCCGTCCCGTCGCGTCCCGTCCCTTCCCATCTCATCCATTCCCTTCCCGTCCCGTCCTGTCCCGTCCTGCCCCGCCCCGTCCCGTCCCGTCCCGTCCCATCCCTTTCCCCCCTCTCATCCCATCCCATCCCTTTCCTTCCTGTCCCGTCCCGTCTCGCTCCGTTCCGTTCCCCATCCCATCCCATCCCTTTCCTTCCCGGCCCGTACCGCCCCGTCCCTTTCCCCCCTCCCATCCTATCCCATTCTTTTCCTTCCCATCGCGTCCCGTCCCGTCTCACCCCGTTCCCTTCCTCCCCTCCCATCCCATCCCATCCTTTTCCTTCCAGTCCTGTCTCGCCCCGTTCCCTCCCCTCCCCTCCCATTCATTCCCATCCCTTCCCGTCTAGTCCCGTCCCGTCCCGTCTAGTCATCTTCTATTTTCACCTTCAGAGGACAAATTTCCAAAAACTTTGAATGACTTAGTTCAAAATTTGATCTTACAAAATTCCAACCTCTTTTTTACCTCTTTAGGAGTTGAATTCTCAAAAATCCTTTCTTAGCGGATGCCTACTCCCTATGAGAAATCTGCCTGCCAAATTTCAAATGCCGTTTTCGCAATCAACGTCCCAAAAAACCTCAATAACGTCACCCATATCGATTTTTAGGTTTATTTACCCCATTTCACCCCCTAACGGGTTGATTTTCTGAAAATCACGAAATACGTGTTTGCTTATTTGTTTTTAGGAGTACTTCTACGAAGTTTCAAGTCGAAATGTAATATTATTTTTCTATACAAAATTGCAACCCCCATTTTACCCCTTTAGGGGTTGAATTTCGAAATATCATTCCTTATTCCTTATATACATCATAAAGGGAACCTCTCTGCAAAATTTCAGCTTTCTAGGTCCAAGGGTTTGGGCTGGGCGTTGAAGAGTGAATGAGTGAGTCAATGAATGAATGAGTCAGGACTTTCAGTTTTATATATATATATATATATATATACCGGGTGGCCATAAATATCTGATATCACATTACCTTTGGAATCAACACCGCTTTATTAAAGTGATGAATCCAACTAAACTAAATGTCATTAATGTCATCACAACTAAAATTCCTATCTGTCAAAAATTATTACAGATTGCAATAACTATTGAAGTTACAACAGGAGATTTTTATAATCGAGTTGTAAGCTAAACTGCAGAGTCTGGGGCATATTCCCCTCCTCTTATTTGCATTTTATTACATTTCATACCAATACCTATTATAATTGAAATATGTATAATGCTAACCAACATTTATAAGTAGCTAATTCCATGGCTACCGGGATCTCAGATGTTTATAGCCACCCGGTATATATATACCGTCTGTTCTATAAAAAAGGCCCCGCCTTCTAGCTACTTTATTATTTATTTTAGACCCAATAAACCTTATATCAAATCAAATGGCACATAAAAACCTACATTTTAACACTATCAAAAATTTTTTATCTTCAATTGTTTCAGAGTGGTGACGTCACGTGCAATTTTTTTAAATGACACGGTATATATTTTTTGACATTTTCTGGTAGAGGTTTTTTTTCTCTTTTCAACAATATAAATATTTTATGCCCTTACATAAGAAAATTTTCGAGAAAAATTAAAAAACTTTTTTATCGGTGGGAGGCCACCATACAAAACTATAAACAAAAGTGTAACTCAGAAAAAAATAAATAATAAAGTAGCTAGAAGGCGGGGCCTTTTTTATAGAACAGACTGTATATATAGATAAAAATCAAGCTTATCTCATATTGAATTGATATAATTATCTCCATTAACAATTTCAAACTTTTTAAATTTTTTATCAATTTACTTAATATTACAAAAAATTGGGTCAATACTCATTTTCAGGATACTACAGTTTTTATTGTACACTTATGTTTGGGACACTCGATATTGTGTTTTATTTTTTTATTTTATTTTATTTTGGTACTCAGCCAATTATAGGCGTCACTGCACATTTTATGGTGACTTCCAACCCCACTAACGACTGTCATGATGTTATTATGACATCCGGGACCAACTATTTCCGTGATAGCCGTATCACGAGGCGCCGAGAAAAGCAGCCATGGAACTCCCATCCAAGTTCTGACCAGAAAGAGCGTTGTTTAACTCTTGTTCAAGCTACACCACCCGGGTATTATTTTTTATTATCGGTAATATTTTTTTAGGGGTGAATTGTTTGCCGGTAACATTTGATCAAGTTAGTCTGCTTCGTGACGTTACAAAAAAAAATTGAGTGAACAAATTTTCCAAGCAAAATCATGAGCTCAAAATACATTTTGTGGACTATTTCCCAAATATCGATTCATCTTGTATCAGTGCGCAATAAATATGACATATTTTACACTGACGCACAATGACAGCTTTGAAATATCGTCTTGATTAGAACATATTTAGTGATTGTCATGGACACAAGAGGTAAAAATAAACACAAAATCCCAAAAAAAAATTTTTTTACTACTATAAGACTCATGATAAGTTGAATTTTGAAAAATCATGGAAAAATCAGAGATGCCTGAAGCAGCCAGGATTAAAAATTGCATTTTGTTTAGTGAACAATTATTTTTGCATTTTAAAGCCGAAGCGTAGCTTAGCCGAGTAAATGCCAAAATTGCAAGATATCTACTGTAGTATCTCAGAATACAGTTGCGATAGCGGGTCTTGCAGCATGTAACATATTTTTTGATATACGCGATTGCGGCCTACGACGAACTATTTATACTAATCAAATGCTGAGCTTCTTAAAAAGCATTCTTCGTCAAATTGGGTATGCAGCCGACGATAAATATTAGAACATAACATGTTTACGATATTTCGATATTCGGCAGAACTGAGTACATCACTTGAAAACATAACAAACAAGCAAACAAACAAACAAGTGTCATTGTTTACGCAAGTAAAACAAAATCTCTGGTATCTGTTGACTACATAAGTGTTCAGGGTGGAGCTTGTAATGGACTGTATGAATTTAATTTGGACAGTTGCAGGAATATCTTAGGGGTGCAGGAATTAAAAAGGGGTGCAAACCAACGGTCTCGTGCGGTCTCACACGAGATGATGTACCAAAAAAGACCTGGGGCCGTTGGTCAGCGTGACACAGTGAAACAAAAACTTCAAACTGTATCTTTATTGACTAGAATATTTTTCTATTTATACATATAAAAATACTGACTTAGCTTACAAAGTTTAATATTTGCCCTCGTTTCAGCTCGCATATGCACTTGCGTATTCAATTTCATAACAAACAACTAGCAGAGTGCAGAATTGCAGGCTATTCACCAGGTCATTCGAGCACTGATTGCATTACTGCTGACGCTTTGTTAAGCATTTTCCGTATGCAATATAATATGTTTGTGAAATAGACGCCTAATTAAATTAAAAGGATTAAAATTTATGTTTGGTTCCTAAACATTCTGCCGAGCGACATAGGGCCGGGATGGTGTGGCTGAGGCTGTCTCTCCATCTTCTTCCTCAGGTGGCAGTGGTTGTAACCTGAAGCTCTCTGAAGGGTCTGCATTTGGGCGTGGCTGCGGTTTCCTGTTCTTTCTCCAGTACTTCCATAATGTCCAGATGATACAAACTGATACCAAGATACCGATTGTAGTACCAGTGTTCACCATGATGGTATGTTGATGGTGCCACAATGGATATTCCTGATGTAGCTGCAACTCGTCTTCTTCTTCTTGTAGGCGTTGAAAATGATCGGACGGTAGCAACACAGGTTCCTCCATTTGCAGTTGAGGGTGGGTGCTCGTATTCTGCAAAGTAGTGTTAATAGTTACTTGCATTGGTTTATTGAACCCAGCTACGACAGGAATAGTAGTGAATAGCTGAGTATGCAAAGTAGTCCGTTTGGTGTATATAGTACAATCTGGGGATATTTGGATTATGCCAACATCTTGAATCTTCACATCTTCTCGATTCCCGCTGCATTGTACTGCTGCTGTTGTGGGTTGATTGGGAATAAACAACCATGTATTCGCTGCGTACAGTTTCTTCCATACCAGTGTCTTAACTGTAAACTGATGGACCAAACATTTGATCTTGTTTAATCGTTGATAGATTTCGTCAATGATGCAATTAGGATTGTCTTCAATACTTCGAACGGCGGATGGCCTACATAGGTAAAGATGTTTTCCTATTGGCTCGATCTCCTTTAACTTGTCCTCTTGGATAGGTAGTAGCGACGTCGGATGGCTCTCCATGCTATTTCCTTCAGATGATGTTGCAGGTCTAACCGAGAGGGTTGTAAATCCTCGAAGTGGTTCGGTTGCTGCAACACTGGCTCCTTTGCTATTTCTGTAAAAGAGCTTTTGTGTTATTGTGTCGTTGACTATGTTACCAATTGGTTTGGAACATCCTGCCAACGTCCATCGGCTGCCTCTTCCTTTGGAGACGAACATTATATGAGTGAATACGATAATTAATATCACTCTTGCCGAGGTTAGCTGTTTTAGAGGATGCCGCATCGGTATTCCATATTGCGTGCTTTCGGTAAATTCCCTCGCAGACTTTAATAAGCCGTCTTCTTGATACCATCTTCTACGAGGGGCTAAGTGCTTAGCATTGTGTTTATTGTTTTCTGAACTTGTTGCTGTTAGTTCTTGAATCCACCTTCTATTAGGCGTAGAATATTTGGTTTCGGATTTTTCATTTTCTGAATTCCTGGCTGCTGCCATTTCTAGGTTCCACCCTACACCGGGTGCTAAGTATTTAGCGAACTCGCAGGTTTGCTCGCTTGCTGCATTTCTTGATGCCATTTCTTGATGCCACCCTCCACTAGGTGCTAAATGTTTAGAGAACTCGGAGGGTTGCTCGATTGCTGCAGTTCCTGCTGCAACTTCTTGACTCCATCCATCGCTAGGTACGACGTGTTTGGTGTTTTCTTTTCCTGCATCCCCTGCCGACAAGTCTTGGTGCCGCACTCCACCGGGTGTCAAGTTTTTAATGGTGTCGGAG
>CALNHX010011892.1:0-20000 GCA_940337035.1 Agriotes lineatus
ATACTAAGGTGACATGAACTAGCCTGTTACACGTTGCGACACAAATTTCTTGCTTTACTAACTAAATCCTTTCTCTCGTACCACATAATGTATTGTCAAGGTTTTCATGGGTGTTCTCTTTTCTTCAAATTTTGCTTGTACTAGGTCAGTTGCTTTGGCTGAATCCCTTCCAGTCTCCGTTTCTGCGGTGTAGTCACCGTTGCTCCATTCCATTTTGGGTCTTTTTTCCTACAACTTTACTTTCCCAAGCTTGTTTTTGCAATATCGATATTTTGGATTTATGTGCCTTACATCTTGTGATCCAAACAAGGGTTTGTATGATGATTAGGTCCGTTAGTGGCTCGTGAAACTTAGAACCCAGTCATTTCCTTAAATGAAATGTTTTTATAGGAATTGTATGTAGACTTATAAGAACTCAACAACCACCAGCTAGTCTACAAATAGCAGAGCAGTTTGTTAGAAATTACACAGAAGAATTTCTCTTAATGCGAATATATGGAATAAAAACCAGCAATGAACGAATTAAAAACAACGTAGGTACGTAACCACATGGTGTAATATAAAACTAAGAAAAACTGAACGGAAAACACTTTTGAAACATTTGGAAACACTATTTACCTTTACAACGCCAACTTCGTTCTTTTATAGAAGAAATGCAACAAAAAGGATTAGGGAACTTCGGGCTCATTTTGCTTTTATAGTACCTACATAAACTATTCACATCAATATTAGCTACTACAATAATAGAGTATTTTGAAATACCAGAGCAGGCAGACTTCCGGAAGGGATTTGATGCACTAAATCATACACATACTGTAAGACAGGCAATGGAAGAATATCACGAACACACTTAATACATACACTATCTGGCCTTCATTGACTACTCGGAATGTTATTTGATGCTGTAGAAACTTATTATAAATATCTACCATAATTAAGGACATGGATGAAAATGCAGCATCGCTCCTACAAGTATTCGAGGAACCACGCCCAATTAATGTACAAAAAGGTATTAGAAAAGGGGATGTCATATTTTCAACATTACTTATATATATATTGTGATATGTATTTAAAATTTTAAATTTAAAGAAAACGTAGGTAAATGGCGAGGGATAATTCGCAAAGAAAATGTGGGAGAAACTAATAAAAATCAGGAGAAGTCAGAGTAAATCTTAAAGAAATTAGGAGAAGTCATAAAAAAATTCACATGCGCAAATTATTAGAAATCTCGATATAATTTGTTATTAGTATATTTTAACTAGCACATATAGAGTATAGAGCACGGGAAAAGTACCATTACAAACACTATAAGCAAAAAGAAAAAAATAGAAATTTATTTTGAATGCCACGTACCGACCAAACCTCAATATCAAAATAGCGTTGAGCTTTGTCTCCAATAAAGGAGGAGAACTGTTGCTTTGATAAAGTTGATGTCTGTAGGTTGATTAGTGATTACTAAGATGGTTTAAGAAAACGGGTAATGTGTATTTATCAATTTAGCGTGTGGTCAAGTGATATAAGTATCGTCAACTTAACGGAATCAAACCTTCTGTTTCAATCCATAAGATTCCAGAGGTACAGTTTTGAAATCTCCACTAAAGATATTGTCGACAACAAGTGAAAGAAGCGAACCCATAGTCACAACAGATATATATTTAAAGAAATGTCCTTAAAATGGAAAATAAGTATGGAGGCGTTTTTTATGAGAGCAAGTATACTGAAGGTGTCAAATCATTCTCTGATAACAACTGTTGGATCATGACTATAGAATCTGGAATAGGGTCTTCATTAAAAAGAGTAGTGGAATGAAAAATCGCAAGTAAATCTTTTGGTTCAACACTTGTGGCGGATATAAGTTCAACGAAGTGTAGTGAATTTCGAACATGTGATGGTGATTTACCGGTGAACTTCCTGAAGATATTCGATAAATATTTTGCTAATGAGTAAGTGGGGGAATCTATGGTACTCCTGCTTACAAATTTACGAGTTTTAACTGACATCAATTCTATTTGTCTTAATTTCAGTAATTGTAAACAACAAAATTAGTCGACATCCTTATTCTGCTCTAGTAGCATAGTAAATAATTTTCCTCCTAATCCAAATAAATTTAATTGCATCATCTGACTTCTCTCCAGAATTTTAAATACTGGAAAATCGCAACTTTTAATATCCATGATGAAAGAAAATGACACGACTACGCATAGGAGGCACAAAGAGGGACTACAGCCTTTTGTCTTAAAAATTAAATTCTATCCATTCCCTCTTAATAATGTTAAACTAAATCTTCTGCTTTCATCTAAAATTAAACGAAGTCTAAACCTTGTTGTCGAGGAGGCGTATTAAGAGCTCGGCTACAAATTTGCATTTCATTTTTCACCCTGACTCACGAGCAGTTAGAATTTACACACTATTTGCGTCGCATTACTTGTGTCCCTTTAAATCAGCAAATTGCAAAATCATGCACACGTTTTGCATACAGCTTATTAGCTTATTTAAATTGGCAGGTATTCATTTTCGAGGTGTCAGGTTGAAATTTATAAAAGAGCTAACAGGGCCGGTTGTGTTTGCATCAAATAAGCATTTGTATTGGGGATCGAGTTTGTCAAGCTACACGGAGTTTATGTTATTGACAGATTGTATTTGCATTTACATTATCAACGGCTGCGTGGAGGATTCGGTTAATAATTTAATTGTAAAGGCAATAAAAAAGAATGTAAATTAATTGCTAATATTTCTGAAAAAATATATTTGAAGTATATATTTCTGTTGTAACTTAAAAATGAGTAATTCTATTATAATAAAATGTAGACTTCGCCCTATTTTTATACCGAGAGTGAGGAGTATTTAATTATAAGTTATTAGGCAGAATTAGACTTTGACAGAAAATAATATTTAATATCAGTATACTTAGCCTGATCTTACTATTTCATTTCAAAACGTCTAGTAAGTGCCACAATTTGTTAAAAACTCCTAACCACATTAATAGTTAACCGCTAAATACGTTTTTCGACAGCTAAGCTACCATCGTCAGTAGCCTTGCAAAGAAACTAACACGACAAGGTTGGCCGAAGAAATGCTCTTCACCAAATCACCAGTACAATCTGGTCTGGACCTTCATGAAGGAAAATATTGACACAAAAGTAAGTGGAAAGAGCAATATTATGCTATATATAACTGAAAAAAGCAAACACCGAAAACTAAAAAGCAAATAGGCAACCCCATAAAACTGAAAATGAAAAGAATACAAAGCCAGATACAAAGACAATCAATGGAAAAAGAAATGTACAATTATGTAGGCCCTGAACACTGGAAATGCTCAGTTGAGCGGAAGATGTTACAGTTCAACTTATATTTACAACACAAAACAGGTTATAAGCTTCCTGTAATATTTTGCAAGGCGACAAATCGAAAAATACAAGTGCCGTTCGCTCCAACTGCGTTACGATGTTCCTGTAACAAGATTTGTGCCAGCTAAACTCGCCGGGAGGTAGTAGTTTACTTCGGTACTAGTTAATTAGGGCGAAGACTTGTTGAATTCAATGAAATGTTATGAATTGGTAACCACCGACTTTGGGATTGTAGACAGGGCGGCTCTTTGAAGTTATAAATGGGAACAATCTCCTCGGTTTATCGACAATGCTTGTAGGCTACGGCCCGCGTCCTGCTATGTGGTACCTACCTTAATAAAATCCCGTGCAGCCGTTAAACTCCTTTACACCCAAACAAATCTTATGACACAAAAGTCGCATGCAAATATCATGAAAAAAAAACACGGGCTAATTTACTCTAATTATACTGAATGTGAAAATAAGTATATATAATAAGCACAAACTAACCAGTACGTAAAGGTTGTCTTTATTGCCTATATGATATCATACAATTAAAACTAATTATTGACTTCATCAGGTACTCAGGGTATTGGTAACTAGATGCAACTAAAGTTTATGACTAAACTACGGCGTTATATGGGATGCTCAAAGAATGCCACTTGGTAATTTACTAACCACACCACTGTACACCATTAGCGCTTAAAATAAGAGAAGCACAATACCTTGTAGGACCATGACAGTAGCTTTGTTGTGCCCGATGGCGCTGTTGGAGCCGGCACCCATTCCACTGCCAACGGAACCTTGCATATCGGCAATGTGGTTCCAGAATACTTTGTAGATGCGGGATTCAGACTTGATCAACCAAGTGAGTCCTTGTGTCGGGGTAACGCTGTTGAACCCCAACGGGAAAATTGATAGCGTACTGGCTAATCACAATTCTCGGCACACACATTTCATTAAAAAAACGCTGCCACAGTAGGGGTCCTTTGCTAAATCCGAATAAACGACTTGGAGATAAAATTTTCCGGTATGGAACGCCTAAGCGCGTCACCAACGACTGACACGCTGGAGCAATGACCACTTGTTGCGACGGGAAAAATGGTAAAAATTCACGGCACGAATGCTAAAATTTCACTCCAAACGCATCCTTGTAACTTAACATTTGACCTGCCTGCAGATTGAAGCTCCCTTAAAACCCGGTAAACAAAGAATACCTTGCTTCTCTCGCAATCTCATTCCTACACACGTGCGCTACGTTCGTCGCAGTATATTGCACAACGGTTTTCATGAAAACAGGCGCTTGAACTGACACGTAGGATAGTTAAGATAAAAGAACATGAATGACTGAGTGAAAAATTCCAAAACGTGATCTAGCACGCTTTCTATTGATTAGCAGCTAAATTCACTAAGCATTACTTGCGCGCACTAGAAACTGTAAAATAGAGCTCGCGTTTGCAGAAAATGCAGTTAGTTATTTGATAAATGGGCAAAATTTTTTAAAGGCGGTAAAATTGGATATTATTATAACAACAATGTACGTCAATAGGCTTAACAGGATAAGAAAAGCCCAAAATTTTAAAAAAATAGTTTGAAATGGCTTGCGTCCAATAAATGAAAAATACTGGTAAAGAGAAATGATTATATCTTACTTTTTATACACACTGTATATGAGTGTAAATTTAGTTCCAAATTTTATATACGTTAACAATGATTTTAGACGTTAAAATAAACACAGGACCTTTTAACGTCTAAAATCATTGTTAACGTATATAAAATTTGGAACTAGATTTACTTACGCAATGTTTTCATATATTTTTGAAAATTCCTAACAGCTATGCTCCTGCTTGGCTGTGTTATTAGTTACACCCTAACTTTAATGCTGATTATAATCAGCTGAAGAAAAATATAATTGGCTGTTTTATTGACCTTCATGTCCCTATATTTAAACAATCTGCTGTCAGCCGTTATCGTATAAACTATATTAATCCTAACTTTAAGTGAATTTGTTCAAAAAAGCAGTTTTTCCTTGTTTCACATATACGGGTGATTCAGTAGGAATCTGCCAAACTTTGACAGTATGTTCCTCCAACGATTTTAAACAACAAAAGGTATATGAACATAGGGCCTATTCAAAAAAATTAAAAAGTTCTAGCCTAGCAAAAGAAATGTAATAGCTGTTATAAATCTCCTCCGCGCAGTTTATCTAGTCGGCTATGGCATAATTTCTGTGCGTCTTTGTTTAGTAAACAACGTGAATTTGTTACGGTATTAAAACGACTTTACGACACCCCCCCCCCCCAAGGTGAGCATCGCACCACGGAATCAGTCCTGGAAAACTGGCACACTTGCCCTGAGATTTGCTAAAAACAGACTAAAGGCCACGGCTGGAACGCTCAGGGAGTCGGGTGTGAATCACACGATACGTTCTGGGCAAGCGTGTTGAGGCATATATAGGGTACGTCAAAATTATAAGGGCGCCACCAAACCTGACTTTAAATGGGCTCGGGTAACCGGGCTTGGACGGTTAGACGAGGCAACAAGTACGCTAGTTACTACTTGATAAGGGTACTCGAGAAGTATCGAACTCGGATGACAAAATCGGTAATTTGAGGTTTGAATCGTTAGTTCGGGTTTGTGCTGCCACTGCGGGGGCGGCTGCTCCACTTACCTGCACACTCCACCACTCAGAGGTCGTCCTACATCTAATCGTGACACTAGCTGTTTATACTGAAAAAGTAAAGCATGCAGGGGTTGTACACAGTAATAAGCCCCGCGCTTGCACAATTGTCTATTGAATGACGTTATACAGGATCAGGCAACGAATGGGTCACCATACTAAACCTAGGGCTTAACGTAAACCCCAGCTGGAGGTAATCGCACTATAACTAAAGCGTACAAATGTTACACACAAAAACAATATCCAAATAGAATATTACAAGAAAGCGTTCGAAACGCCTAAAATTAGCAACGCAGCGAAAGTCAATGTTAGCACAGTTACAAACCAACAATGTACTACTGAATGAATGCGACCAAAGTCCATCGCTTACACGGCACATTCGCGTAAAAGGGGTTACGCACTGCACAGCTGATTCATTGCACGAGCGGGTGTTCTTATTCGCCACAGCTCACAAAGCGGTCTCAACAGGTGATGGTACCGTGCCCGCAGAGTACTGTTCAATTATTTCAATAAGCAAAAAGGCCGAACACATGGGCTTACAACAGTTCGAATACAAATTTTGACCCAGCCACCGCGCGAGCATTAGTCACGGGCTGCAGACAGCCGAAGCGTCTCGGGATACAATAATGGCGACCGTGAGGTCAATGGCTTTCCCAATAATTAACTAAATCACGCCAAAGCGATCTAGAATGCGGTAATTTAGCAAGTTGGCCCTGGCGATGATTACAAGCGAGGCAATTCAGTTACTCTGCGGCCGGCAAGTTGCGCACATAAGCGCGAATACACACATGCTAATGAGTTCTGACCAAACGCAAAGGGGTCACTAAGTTACATAATCTCTTTAAATGGTACCTGGTATTTATTCTGGACTTCTCCTGAGCGGTACGGGTGGCAGTCAGCAGAGCCTGCATTTGCAAGCACATCTCCTTGGGCAAAGATTCCGCCGAATAATGGCGTAATATTTCAATGTAGTCACTCACATGGGATCGGTGTGACAGAAACGTATGGACATTATTCACGTCCTACAGGGAGTCCCCAACAACTTGTAGGAATGAAAGAACCACTTGTTTTCACGACATGGCCGGACGTAGCCTCCAACGATAACGCCAAGGAAAACGCGCTCACAAAACGACACGTGTGTCACACACAAGAGCTTCCTGCCGACTCTCCTCTGCTTGCACCCAACATGCCAAACCTAACGGCCGCGTCGGTACGCCGCGCTTCGGCCAATCAAGATGCCTAAGCTCCGGCGGAAAAATCTGGATTTTACGCGCCCATTCAAATCGAGCGTGGCCCGAAAGAAGCGGACCGGGATGGCCGCGTCGGTATACAGGGTGATCAGAATCGAATGCGCAACGGGAGAGTTCGCGCTCGTGAATTTTCGTGATGAAAGTTAAACAAAATGTTGGAATCAGATTTGAAGTACAGCTAGGCTGCACAAACGGCGCAGATAATTAGCTAGGTGGCTGAAGAATGCAAAATGGCTTAACAAATTATCTGTCACCTAGTAAGTCTTACGCGTGTACACAGGTGTGTAGTTTATAATTAATAATGCCAGTTCGGTTTTCCAACGAAGAATATGCCGATATGCATTTCATCTACGGCTTTTGCAATGGTAATGCCCGAGCTGCTGTGTAGGAATACCGCCGACGTTGTCCAAACCGTAATCCTGTTCCAAATCGTCAAGTTTTCATCGATACGCATAGGCGACTGCGAGACACTGGATCCTTTGCGTTGAAAACGGAACCAGAACCTGTTCGGAAAGTTAAAAATATCATAAGTCAAATGATCGAACGCAGTCCTGAACACGAAGAGTATCGACACGTGTTGGAGTGTCGCAGGCAACGGTATGCAGAACATTACATGCTGACAAGGTGTATCCTTACCACATATTAAAAGTGCAACACCTTCAACCGCAAGATTTTAATCAAAGGTAAAATTTTTGCCATTGGATTATTGCAAACCCGGACCTTTATGGAAACACATTATTTACCGACGAAGCTATTTTCACTCGTAATGGGATAAATATCACCAGAAATTCCCATGTATAGGCTCGTGAGAATCCTCATGCAACTGTCGAGAGCCACTTTCAGCATAGGTTTTCAGCAAATGTGTGGTGTGTCATGATTGGGGACCATCTAATAGGACGCTACGTTTTCGATGGACGCCTCACAGGAGTTATTTATCGTGAGTTTTTAGAAAATGAGCTACCTCTACTTTTAGAAGACGTTCCATTATTAATTCGAGCCAGAATGTTTATGCAATTAGATGGTGCTCCTCCTCATTACCACCATTATGTATTGTATTATCTCAATGCCAACTACCGTAATCGTTGGATTGGTGGAGGAACTCCACATGCGTGGCCAGCACGGTCCCCAGACCTAAATCCACTAGATTATTACCTCTGGGGCATTTAAAGCAGCTGGTCTATGCGGAAAGAATTAACAATCGAGAAGAACTCATTCAAAGAATTTTTAATGCTGCCGCTTACATCCGGGATAGACCTCAAGTACTGCGAAATTCGACTAGTTCTCTAGTATGACGAGCTCAACAGTGCATTGAAAACGAAGGTGGCCATTTTGAACAGTTAATGTAGTTTTAATAAAGTTATCTGACTAGAATTGTTATTATGTTTTAAGTAAAAAACGGTTATTTTCTACATCCATGAATTTTTCTTTAGTAGGGTAGAACGTCTTTATTCTTTCGAATCGGTCCTATGTTCATATACCTTTTTTTGATTAAAATCGTTGGAGGAACATACTGTTAAAGTTTGGCAGATTGCTCCTGAATCACCCTGCGTTTTTTCATGCCACAAGCTTCCTATGCTGATATAACGTTTTTTAAGTTTTATTTTTTTATTTTACTTGCCCTGCATAACAATTGTTTTGTATTTTGGTCTTGACAATAATTTATAAAATTTAAAATTATTAAAAATAAGTTTTATAGATTTTTATCATGAAAAAAAAATTAAATTGAATACTTTCAAAATTAAAAAGTTAAACGACAACTGGTACAATTAATGTTGAATTTCAATGAATTATCTTCTTGTTTTAAACTTCCGTGATGTAACTATTGCATGTATCGTAAGCTGGAGTAAGGTAGGGACATTTTGATATTTAATATTTTTCGGGTACATTCAAAATCATCCTTTGCAAATCTGATTTGATACTCTTTTCTTAGAGGTAGTTCAGTTATAGTGGCAGAATTCCAATATTCATAAAGACTATTTATTAGTCTTTAGCGTAGGAAGTCTATTTTGGTAGTTGGATTTCTAAATTATCATTGCCTTGGTTCAAACCCAATTCGCAAATATACTTTATCTACGACAGTGTGTAAAATTGCCTTTTTGTTGGCAGTTTTAAGTTTGTAAAACGACTGTTTAATAACATGCTTTCATTAGTTTAGGTCGTTAATAGCAACGTGCTTAAAAAATTTCATTAGGCACGTAGTTAGTAGCAACGTGTTTTAAAATTTTTAAAACACTCAAAATTAGGACCGGTTGCTAGTAATTCTAATTTACATGTAAAATATTTTTTATATTTACCGTATTTTTTAGATTCTATCGTAGATAAATTATTGTACGATACACATGCGTAAAGCATCTTTAGACACTCGTGGGGCTTAAAACGCTCGCTCACTCGCGTTTTAACTCTACCCCACTCGTACCTAAAGAGTAGCTTTACGCACTTGTATCGTAAATTACTATTTGTTTATTAACTAACTTCGCTAATAAAATATTATCTAGGTGACAAAAATAGGTATGGCGTCTAATAACAATATATGTTTTGCACTATCCTTACTCGAGAATTTAATTTAATTTCGAACCAGCTAAACATCCACTCTAATAACCTACCGTGCGAAAGCCAATAGCTCGTTTCGTCGGAGGTTTCTCATTTCCTACATAGAATCTTAAAATCCTATTGCAGTTGTTAACCACCTTTATTGAACAAGTTTTTCTGGCTCTTGGTGAGCCAGATTAGAAAAGACTTTACCGAATACACTTTCTAAAGGTATTTTGTGCCAAGCCACATCATTTCATAATTAAGATTCGACCTTCCCTTCCATTAAAGAAAATTCCATTAACGGTAATTCATATTCTTTTTTGGGTACTTGGCGAAATACCCAAAAAAGAATATGAATTATAGATTCACGCCACAAAGAAGTTTCAGAGATTATCTTCCATTAACCGTTTCTAATTTGTTTATTATCGTCTGATTTTGTTCCTATCGATTATTTTAGAGAAATCTTGCTTACTAATAATCTAATAATCTGAAATAACAGAACTTACAGTAATTGCTGTACCTATTTTGTGACAAGCTGGAACTGGAGCTGAATGTGATTTATTTTGACTCATCAATTTAAAATTCGCGTTTTGATGGGGGTATATTGGTTATACAGTAGCACAAAGCGAAATCTCCACATTTTCCTGCACAAGCCTAAATATCAAACAGCCCTTAGCTTGCAGTTCCGAATGAATCTAGCTTTGCCAGTCTTCTCATATTGGATGCAGATTTTATGCTATCCTTAACGAACTTGTATTTTTTTGCAAAAAACAATACGCAAGGCAGTCGCCATCATTTTAATATTCAATATTCAGTTGTTTTTTAAGTAGATCTTATTAACAAAGAAGCAAGCGAAAGCACCTCATACCTCTTTTTCTTCAGCTCGCGTCTCGACACCCAACGTTTGCTAGCTAGTACCGTACGGTGTGTGGTTAAACTTCCCTTGGTGGGTGAGTGTGTTATGGCCAAACCAATCTTCTCCGTTGTATTGTAGCACTGGTTATGCTATCAACGCTTTGGGCGGAATATACTAGAGATGTTTTCCTACGTACAAAATCCGGAGAACTGTGGCAATTAGACGTTGCCCTCTTCCCAGTACTTGTCGTTACGAGGATCTACGTGCTAAGCCCAGTCTCTTGGGTGTTCGTTATACAACGTCGTTTCGACGGCCAGCAATCTACGCTGTTCTATAACCATCTGCAGAGTAGGCGACGATACGGAGGGTCTTTCGGCTGTAGGTATCAGCAACTTCGCCAGACATCATTCAGATATTGTGACCTGTTTTTATTGCCTGGATACTTTAGAGCGTGTGTGCTACGATCTTCTTATGTATTTAACGTGATGTAATTTTATGCGTGGCAACAACTATATTCCCAAATAATGGGTGCGGCAAAATATACCCACCTATGGAATATTGTTATAACTTTGTTGTTTCCTTGACAACAGTCAAAAGAGAAGTTTTATATCAAAGTAAAAAGATGCAGAATTTTGTTATGGAGCTTCTTCGGGCTGATGTTTAGGGAGCACCAAAAACTTTCACAGACAACCCTAATTGCACAAAATGTCTTATTGTGGACGTTTTTGGTTCTGCCTGAACATCAGCCCGAAGAAGCTCAATATTTTAGTTTGAAAGACCAGAACGAGATATTCCAGTATGCTTTACACCACTTACTGTGCCATTTTCTAAAAATTCGTTTGCTCTACGGCGAATTGTTTCTCTATGTGGAGATCTTCGATTAGGATATGCTCGCCTAAAAGCGCGTTGAGTTGAAATTATAGAAGAAAAGTTTTGGAAAGACAATTTAACCATTTCTGCTCGTTGTTGAGCCGAATAACGCTCCATAACAAAATTCTGTATCTTTCTACTTTGATATTAAACTTCACTTTTGACAGCTGTCAAGGAAATAACAAAGTTATAACAATATTTCATAGCTGGGTATATTTTGCCGCGCCCATTATAAGTGAGGGGAATATCTACATTTCAAAATTAATATTTTTATGCACAATTAACATTATCCAATAAGTTTTTAATACTAAACGACACGTACAATTGTTCTCTTTAATTTAGTACCACTACCATTTTTTCCATAAAAATAGTGAGTAGGAATATGCATAACCGTGGTAAGCCATGTTAATTACCTATGTTCAGAGGTATGACCAACCACCCGGTATGTGTGCCTTGCTTTCAATGTTCATATATTCATTGCGCCATATGGTAGTATTTAGACAACCTGCTACCTGGGCTACTTTCATTGTTTGCACTCTTGCTTCCGCCGTCAAATATTTTATGCTTGATAGCTCAAACCTAAGTAACTGCAGCTTAAAACTTGTTCTATGATTGTTCTGTCGACTGTCGAGTTCTAATTTACATCTTATAGGGTCCTTCGATATAACCATTGTTTTCGTCTTCGTTTTCGATATTTCCATATTATCTATTGTTCCTGTTTGGTAAAGTTTATATAGTTGTCGTTGTAAATTGTTTTCCGTGTTAGCTATTAACACCACGTCAGTAGAGTACCTAGAGGGGTTCTGGACCAAAATGTGTCACTGCGCAGGTTTTCTGCGCAGGTGTCTGCGCAGGTCTGCGCAGGTCTGCGCGCGCAGGTTTGTCAAGGTCGTTGGGCTCGCCGGGGTCAAGGTCATGGGCCTAGTCGGGGCCAAGGTCGTTGGCCTAACCGGGGGTCATTGGCCTAGTCGGGGTCATTGACCTCGGCCACTTCCGGGAATTTTTTTTTGGGTTAAAAGTGTAGTTTTTGAAATTTTCCCACGCTCGAGCGTCTGGGATGCAGACATGTTCATTCTTGCAGGATGTTGTTATCAGTAAATCAGAAGCTATTGTTACCCTTATCAAAATTTTTTCAGGCTCGACCGGATGTGAGTCATCGTCTGAGTACGCAGACATGTCTATTCTTGCAGGATGTTATCAGTAGAACAATGGCGTCCATTGTTTTAAAATCAGCACGACATTGGACAATGAAGCCATTGTTGTCTGGAGATTAAAATGTGCAAAGCTGTTAAAAATTCAACAATGAAAGCCATTGTTTGAGAAAAAATCAGCACAACTGCTAAAGTGAATGCTGTCTTTGTTTAAAAATTTTTTGCTGACGCTGTTAAAAGTCTAATTTTGAAATTTTTACAAGATTCTCACGATACATTTTGGAGGTAAAAGTCTAATTTTTTACAAGATTCCCAAGATGAATTTTGAGATTAAGAGTCTAATGTTTACAAGATTCCTATACCGGATGTGAGTCATTGTCTGGAAATGTCAGAGTTGTCAAAACCTGCCTGCCTGCCTGCCTGCCTGCCTGCCTGCCTGCCTGCCTGCCTGTCTGTCTGTCTGCCTACCTGTCTGTCTGTCTGTCTGTCTGTCTGTCTGTCTGCCTACCTGTCTGTCTGTCTGTCTGTCTGTCTGTCTGTCTGTCTGTCTGTCTGTCTGTCTGTATGTCTGCCTGTCTGTCTGTCTGTCTGTCTGTCTATCTGTCTGTCTGTCTGCCTGCCTGTCTGTCTGTCTACCAAATTTATAGACACTGATAATGGAGGTCATTAACTACATCTGGTGTAAAGGCCCCATACATTTTAGCAACCTTGTACACTCCCAGATTTTCCCGTCAAAACCTAGACAGAATTTACCGCCAAAAACCTACGCAAAATTTGAATTTCCCGCCAAACCATCGTGCAGACTCCCGCGCAGACCTACGCAGAAACCTCAGACAACCGGTTTATTTTTAGCAGCCTTGCACATTCCCAGACGATGACTCACATCCGCAGGTCGGAACAGGAATTTGTCTGACAAAATGTTTTTAAACAAGTTTTCTCTTATACATCTGATTTGTAACCAATCTAAATAGGTTCAAAATTATACTGTCCTTACCATTGAGTATAGAATCCTTATTAATTAGAGTATTGCAGTGATCTAATAGCTTTTACTTGGCTTTACTTTTATTTTATTCTTATTCTCTGAGTTTTATTTTAAAATTTTGATATCTTACCTTTTTGCGCACAGTCTTTAGCGTTGTAATAACCTTAGTTATTCGACTCTAATCGACTATTAAAATCAGATAAACCATGAATACCGAATATAGGACAATTAAGTACTTAATAACTGCCTGTATCATGCGTTTAACAACTTTGTTAATTCAATTTTAGATTAATATCACTGTCTGTTTATATCTTCTATAGTCTCTGCTACAACTATGCTCGTTGCAACCAAAAAACTGGACTACCGTTGTAAGAAATCGAAATTCAAATGATAAAACTACACCACCACTCCTTTTAGGAACAATACTTTAAGCTGCTTTTTATTTTTGTAGTTATTGAAAAAATGTAGTTAAAACATATAGTGCTGTGGCGTCGGATTCATACCATTCTTAAAGCCAAGGTGCTAACACAAGAACAAAGAAGGTGTCTGTTTTGCGATATGCGGAAGTTGCCGAATCGGATAAACTGAAAAATGCTGAGTGGTAAACACGGTTCTTTTATCGCTCCTGTTTTGTATTATAAAATTCAGCTGTCTAAGACCCATCGTACTTATGTGTGTGTTAGCTTCCTACCAGAGTTTACTGCTGGAATGTGTATAAGATTGGCTAAAACTACATCAAACCTGCTAACTGAAGAGTATTTTTTACTAATATATATTGCTGTTCGATATTTGACAAGGTCCGGTTTACAAGTTTTCTGTCTGTCTGTCAGCAGTGCTTTCGAGCCTATCGAATCTTACGGATCTTACGTAAAAGAACACAATATTAAATGGTACTGTTGCTAATATCCAAAATTTTTAACTCCGAACTGTAACCTGTAAATCTCTACAGCATAATAATATTTAGAAACTTGCTTATTGCTAAAGTGAGGGGATGCTGTACATAAATCCAAGCGAAATAAATAACTATCGGCTCGAGACTGTGTATTTAATAAAGTACGGGAAAAAAACACGTAATATTTACTTTGCTTACAAACAATGTCTCCAACACTTTTGTATTATGTTAAAGACTGTTTACTAACTGACTGTTAATAACTATCATATAGGTAAGAAAGGGGGGCAGCGCTGCTATTCGACTACCATGTTTCAACTACCATCTCAAGGTTACCCATATAGCCTTGCAGCATACACTGGCAGGTAAGCATCCCTGTTAGACAGGCGGACAGGTAAACAGACAGTTGGACTGGTAGACAGGCAGACAGACAGACAGACAGACAATTAGACAGGTAGACAGCTAGACAGATAGACAGCTAGACAGGTAGACAGCTAGACAGCCAGGTAGACAAGTAGACTGACAGGTCCAAACCAGTTCCCATGTAGCCTTGCAGGTTTCTGCTTGCCACGTCTACTTACTTTTTACATCACCATGGGAAATTCAATTTTAGGAGAGAAAAATAACAAATCAGTTAAAAAACATTTTATTGCCTTACAAATTACAAAATTACAAAAATTCGTACAATTTACACACAGAACACAACCCTTTCTTTATTTTTACTTACAGTAGTCTTAATTCTATCTAATTTAATTTTTATTCTGTAATTTAAATCTAAATTTGAATCTTGTATTTCTTTTTCGAACCAGTAATTAGATATGTACAACTGTTCTAGGTTTTCGAACTGTAAAATATAACGAATCTTTTGTCTGAATTGTTTTTGTTTAATTGCTTTAATAATTAGTTCCGTTCCTTCTTCTAATTCTTCCAAGCGATGACATTGTGTAACCTTAATACTACCTTTTATTTCTTGCATAGTAATATGGTCAATTTGTTCTATTTCTTCTTGGCAAGATGAACTATTATTATCCATATTTTGCAACACTTCCGTATAATATCTAAGTTCCTCAACCTTCGGGAACGAGTGACCATTAAATGTTGTAATTCCGTTGGTTTTAAATGATATAAATGGTTCCTCGGTTGGTAAACATATTATATCCGATTTGTTAAAAGGAATTAAAATGTAACCTTCTTCTTTAAGTTTTTCTCTCGAGTTGTAAATACTTAAAAACACATTTTTGTAATGTCCTTTTAAGAAGTAAACGCTTTTACACCCATTTTTTTCTCCAAGTATTCCGACATATGGATATTTCCCATAATTGTTATATCCACTATTATTTACAGTAAATGCGGAAATCGTATAACATCCAGTTATATCCAAATTTTTCCATTGATTTTTAAAGTAATTTCTTAAAATTTCTCTCATTTCTATTAACTTGTGTTCTTTCTCGAGCAAATATTTGTATTGTTCTTTTATAGCAATTGTATTCTGCACATATTCTACTTTTCGTTTTTTTAGATTTATTTCTTCTAGCTCTAGTTCTCGTTTCCTTGCACTTAATATATAAACAGATGAGAGTGGTTCTATTTCTTTAATTGCATGCGGAGTAAGTTTGTTAGTTATGTTGGTTCTCTTCCTTAAAACTTGGGGAATGACATTATTCGTTTTGATTAATCCCATACCTTCGATACTTACATCTTTCGAAATAGTAGAGAAAATGGTCGTGGATTTAGAAAAAAACGTTTCTCCAGCTTTAATATAACATTTTTGCCTAATATTTATATCGCCTGTATTTACATCATTTTCTACAATTTCTACATAATTAATTGGCAGATAATTAAAACTAAAAGGAGAAAGCGCATAATTTATCATCTTATTTCGGCTTTCTAGATTATCGGGTAATTTAATTTGTAATCCAGTCAACTTTCTTGTGTTCCTATTTCCCCAATAAACATATTGTAAGACATTATTAAATACAACACAACAACTATTCTGCAGAGTATTAGTCAATTTAGTCCACATTTTAGCAATCGAGACAGAATATATTGGAGCATCTTGGAAGTACATTTTACTGGTTTCCAATAAATTTAAACAATCTTTTAAAGGATCAAATCCATTGTGTGCATTATAATAATCTCCAATAGTATAATTATATATTGTTGCCTCCAATCTTGTAATTCCATGTTCCTTAGCGGAAATAGACGAAAATGTTTCCTTTAAACGGGTATCCGGGCAATTGATAAAGTCGATAATATGATTACCAATCTGTTTGTTAACTCCTGGACTTGTTATTTGACATACAAATTTGTTGTATATTTTAACTCTAGCATTCGAATTTAACCATGTTAAACAATCAATTCCAACTGTTTTATTATTGTCTACAATGACATTATAATTTTCCTTGGACTCTCCTTGGTGACAAAAGTTATGGTTAGTAGTCAAATAATGGCCCATTTCTATCTTGTTAAATATTCCTGCAAAATCTTGCGTTATATCCAAATCCAAAAGGTAGTAATCATCTATTTGGAGCTGTTTTAAAATTTCTGGTATTTCTTCTAACAGGGTCTGCACATTAACATCGGCTAGTTCTACTTTGTACGGAATTACTACTGGTTTTTTATATTTTTTGTTAATATTTTCCAGACCTTCCTTTCCAATAACTTGTATAATTCCTCTTGCCATCCTGTTCTCACTTTGTAGAAGATAAGGTAATTTTGCTTTTACTCCATGTCTAGCAGAAATAAATTTAGAGAATTTCCCCCGTAAGTGACTATTACAAGCACCGCATATCTCCTTCTTAACAATCAGACCACTTTCTCCTTCGCAATCTACAAGGTCAATAATTTTAGCCAACATTATATTGTCGCAAAACGGTTCTGTAATCGGCATAAGTAAATCTAAATTGCTGTTGGTAAGGAGTTGTTCGTCTTCTGTATAATTTATATTTCCAACATCTGTAATTAAGTTGTTGTTGTCGAGATTTTCTACTAATAACCAGAGTCCGAATCTCTCGTTAGTTGGCTTAATTTTATTTCCCAAAAGCTGAGTAATACTATATACTTTAGAGGAGCCCATGTTCACAGTTTCAACTACTTCACAATACTAAATTTAAACTGGGGAAATTTTAATTATATACCTAACAATAATAAGTCACCCCCCTCCACACCAATTTTAATCTACTTTGCAAGGAAAAAGTAAGTAGACGTGGCAAGCAGAAACCTGCAAGGCTACATGGGAACTGGTTTGGACCTGTCAGTCTACTTGTCTACCTGGCTGTCTAGCTGTCTACCTGTCTAGCTGTCTAGCTGTCTATCTGTCTAGCTGTCTACCTGTCTAATTGTCTGTCTGTCTGTCTGTCGGCCTGTCTACCAGTCCAACTGTCTGTTTACCTGTCCGCCTGTCTAACAGGGATGCTTACCTGCCAGTGTATGCTGCAAGGCTATATGGGTAACCTTGAGATGGTAGTTGAAACATGGTAGTCGAATAGCAGCGCTGCCCCCCTTTCTTACCTATATGAGCAGGTCTGCGCGGGGGTCTGCGCGAGGGTTTGGCGGTAAATTCAAATTCTGCGTAGGTTTTGGCGGTAAATTCAAATTCTGTCTAGGTTTTGGCGGGAAATTCAAATTATGATCAGGTTTTTGGCGGGAAAATCTGGGAGTGTACAAGGTTGCTAAAATGTATGGGGTCTTTGTCTGAGAAATTTACACCAGATGTAGTTAATGACCTCCATTATCAGTGTCTATAAATTTGGTAGACAGACAGACAGGCAGACTGACAGACAGACAGACAGACAGACAGACAGACAGACAGACAGACAGACAGACAGGCAGACAGACAGGTAGGCAGACAGACACACAGACAGGCAGACAGATAATAACAGAATTAGTATAAGTTATATTCAGTTTATGAAGGATCATATTATGTATTGTTATAATTTAAATATTACCATTATCAGAAAATATTAACATATCACATATCTAAGTTACACTAGTATAAGATAATAATCGAGTTAGAAAATGATGACCTAGTATAAATAAGAAGTAAATAATATTAACTATAAGAGAATACAATATGCTTAAGCGATGTAATTACCAAAGCATGTAGTATCATTTATTGTAATGATGGAACATGTTGAAAATAAATGTATGTAAAAAAAAAAAAAAAAAAAAAAAAAGACAGACAGACAGACAGACAGGCAGGCAGGCAGGCAGACAGGCGGGCAGGCGGGCAGGCAGACAGGCAGGCAGGCAGGCATTCAGGCAGGCAGATAGGTAGGCGGACAGGCAAGCAGGCAGGCAGGCAGGCAGGCAGGCAGACAGACAGACAGACAGGCAGACAGACAGACAGGCAGACAGACAGACAGACAGACAGACAGACAGGCAGACAGACAGACAGACAGGCAGACAGACAGACAGACAGACAGACAGACAGACAGGTAGGCAGACAGACAGACAGGCTGACAGATAGACAGGTAGACAGCTGTTTTATGGGCACGACGGTGTAATAAAACGACAATTGTAAATATAATTGTATTTTATTTGTCTAATGTACATGTATAAAATTATTACAAATATATTATACACTAGTCAATTGTTGTGGTAGAGGTGTTGTTGTCATCTCTGTCTGGAGGATCTCTTCGTGCTGTTTCCGAACTGGATTTATTCAATTATTCCTGCCTCTTTTAACTCTTCGATTATACTAACAATTTCATTTCTATGATTTGTATGGCCAGATGCTTGAGAGGCATACAGTAACTTTAATCGATCAACTAATTCGTTCGGATCATCCCAGTAAACATAATCCAACGGTTTATTGCTAACTTGTTTATACATTTGCTGCATACCTTTACCAGTAAGCTTTGTAGTCCTTAACGATATCGATGATGGCGAGGGTGATGATGACAGGTTAGATTTTATAAATTTCTTGTATTTCGCTTGGTTGAAACCTACCTTCTGATCATTTTTATCAAAATTTCTATGCGCTGCATTTGTTCTGTTTATTAATCATTATAATTTGCTCTATCTGTCAGAGTTGGAGTTATTTGAGGATCGTTTTTAAATAGTAATTCGTACAAACCAGGCGTACCGTTATAGCGAACATTTTTAACAATTATATCTGATCCCTTTATATCTAGCTCATCTCCACCAAAATAAAATTGGTTTTTATCAAAATCATATCTAATTCCATACCTCCCTAGATTTGGTCTTTCTATAAGATAATTGCTTACATATTTCCTAGGAAGTTCGTCATACTGTTCTAAGAAAGAACTTATAGCTTGCGGCTGAAATTTGTTTGCTGTAGTTGTATTAGGTTCATCTTCGGTGGATTCACACAATACTTCATCAGCCGGTTTTGGTGTAAATAATTCTAGTTTTGGAGGATTTGATATATTGATATATTCATCATCGTCATCATCCGCGTCATAATCGTATTTAGTTTTTCTTTTAAGATTATATTTATCAC
>CALNHX010011892.1:25000-28843 GCA_940337035.1 Agriotes lineatus
TTCTTATTACAGATTAAGTTTGAGTAATCAATCATTATGCTATTATTTGACTAACCAATAATAAGAAAGTTAATTTCATTATACTTTAACATGTATTTAGATCCATTAATTTGCTTATATCTGACTTCCAAATTTATTTGACTAAACTGTTTCTTTAGTATTCATTTTTAAATTATCAAATATCATGTATATACTGTATCATAACATAATTCCTCAATTAAGAAAAACATTTTTAATAAACTCGTTTTATTTCAAATGTATTTTCTTAATTCGTTATTTAATTAATAAATTTTGTAGAACCCATCCAAATATCCTATTATCTAAATTAATAACAATCAACACCTATTTACATCTATCTATTTTAAAATTACTATAGAAACGAAATAATTAACTTTACCAACCAACAACATTTTATGCAATATTTACAGATTTTCATGTTTTCTAAGTTTTCGTTATATATGGGTAAATCATTGTAATATGAAATCTTCCTCTAATTCGTCCATCTGTATCATTTATTAATTCATTCCTTACTTGTTCTCTTAATGCAAATGGAATAGGATAAGATTTGCTATTAAAACCTTTCGTTTCGTCAACCTGCAACTTATGAATGTATTTCTGTGCTTGTCCTACCTTTTCATTAATAATATCTTTATTTCTGTTGATTATTTCTAGTATTCGGCCTTCATATTGCTTATTATTTTCAGCTATTTTCAAATCATTCAGCAAAACCCCCTTATAATTATTATCACTCTGTATATCACATATTACATTATTATTAATTATTATACCGTCCTTATACTTCATTGTATCTCCAATTTTATCTAATTGAACACACTTATTTTCTCGGCTGACACTATTAGTACAGTTCCAAGATTTTTTTACCCCTTTTAAATGAATACACTTTTGTGTTCCATCAATATGAATCCCTAATTGCTGAATTACATCAATTCCTAACACCATATCGACAGTGAGACCTTTTATTATAAACAATCTAACAAAATCTTCCCATTGATTTATACTTATCTTTACATTTAACACTCGGTTTGTGGCTGATATCTTTCTTTTGGTTACTGATAGCAAATCTATTTTATTTACTTTAATTATATTCTTGTACAGGACATCTAAATTATTTAAAATTACTTCCTCATTTATTAAAGATGTGATCATATTTCATAATAGAATACTGTCTTCTTTTTAGTAGTACAATGGCATCATCTATCTTTTAATATTTAATATTCATAACTATTTAAATGCTAAAATACGTGTGGTTCTTCATAAAAAAAATTTTAAATTACTATTTACATATTTACAAATTCCGAGTTTCCTTTTGTTATCTTAATACTCTTTTAAAAGTATTTTCAGTAGTCTTTTGAACATCAAACACATACTTCATTATGTCATCTAATTTCACTAAGTAGGTCATCGGCTGTTCTCCTATCCTACCTTCAAAAATGGGCAACATATCTGCTTGTATCCCCATGTAATTTCCTCTTAAACTTCCATTTTGAATTCCTGTGCCTTCTTGTATTTTCTTCAATGAATCTTCTACCCCTTTTAACTTGGTCGACTGACTTTCTTCTAATGAGTTCACTCTGCTTTTATTATCTTTAATTTCTTCTTGCATCTGGTTACTTTGACTTTGTATGTGCTTTAACTTTCCATCTAACTCTTCTTTATCCTGTACTGACTTAGTTTCCATAATCTTTGTTAAATTTTCTTCTATCTCTTTGCGTTCCTCCTGTCTTTCTCTTCTCACCTCATTCTTGAGTTCCTCCTTATAACTTCCTAATGTTTCACTCATCTTATTAATTTGTGCTTGCAATTCTTGCTTATTCTTGATTTGCACCTTATTAAATTCTTCTCTTAATCCCAATATCGATTCTTCCATCCTTTTTGCCTGTTCTTTTTGCTCCTCAATTGCCTGTTGCAAATCCTTTTTCAACTCTTCCGCATTCTTCGCAAAATCCTTCCTCAGCTCTGCTGTATCCTTATTACTTTGCTGCATCATTCTTTCCATTGACTGTAATGATTGCATTTGCATTTGCATTTGCTGCATCATTCCCATTATTTGTTTCATCCTGTCATCTTTTTCTGTATGTTCTTCCTGTAACCTTACCTGGTCTCCTTGTACTTCCATTTCTATCTGTCCTTCTTCACCTTCTACTCCTGCGCTACTCGCCACTACTTCCATCTGTTCTGGTCCTTCTTCTTTCTCTTCTTCCACCTTCTTGCCTTTCCTTGTAACCCTTTTATCTGCCATCTTTCAGTTAAATTGTTTAAATATACCTATTTTTTTATTATAACCCTTTATAATGAATCGTATATCTTTATATTTGATTTACCAATTGAATCCGTTATCCAATACTTTAGTTACTCAAATTAAATGTCCTATTCTGTTACTCTATTTTTTTTTAAAAGAACTTAGTTATGATACCCTTTTACCTTTTTACAATTCTGTTCTTTTATTCGTGATTGTTAATTACAAATTAACCATAAACCTGGTTTATCAGCTATATTCAGATAAACGGGTTTGATTGTATTTTCTAATCTTACGTTTGACTTTTCAATTACCTGACATTGACAATCTACATCAATTTTCTATGCCCTCTCGTTGCGGCGCCATAAAATTTGCTATGTTATGCTAGCTGATAAATTTATTTAAATTATCGTATTACTATTTTGCCCTTTATTTTTAACTTTCAATTCAAATCCGTATTTTACAATATTATTAATGAAACTCTCTCAGGTGGTTCGCAATATCTAGTAACCCAATGATTGACTTGTCAAATTCTCTTTGTTTAATTGCCAGTTCATTGATTTAAAAAAAATTGACACCTAACGTCAAATTAATCAAAATTCAGAACGAATATCAAGGTTTTTACAATAAGATCTAATATGCAATTCTTTTACCAATCTCTTATGTAAGTATAAAATTCAATTTATATTTTTATACCTTCTTACTAGTTATATTTTTATAAATGTTTCATTTAACCTTTTAAAACACAAACCTGATTTAACACTTTGCTTGTTAATACTGCCAAAATCCTTCCAAACCGGATCCTCACTCCGACTGCACTCAAACACCTGCTGGGTCCTTATCCAAACTGCATCACCTGCGATGAATGTAAACTCCCAGCATCACCTTATTGCCATCCACTTCAAAACTTCCATATCCTATACTGGATTCCTGTCGTTGTCCCTGCTGCTGTCAACTTCAAGTCTCCTAGCTCCTGTACTGGATTACTGCGGCTCCGATCCCTCTCTGGTAAGTGTCAGCATAAATCTTGTTCCAAATATTAATTTGTCTTGTTTTTTAGATGGTTCTGCGTCTTCAATGATACCCACAGGTTTCCCAAAAACAATTCGCTGCACGTACTAACCTACTGTTTGTGGCTTGTATTCCATTTCCAATGTATTATCAATAATATCCTCACTAACCAAAGCTTGTCCCTTTATTTCTTGTTTTTAATATTTTATTTTATGTTTCCACCTCGAAGATTTTGCTTTTAACCCATATAATTTGTACCAACCATAACATTTACAAATTATACAACATTTATTAATGTTTCTTTATTCGAAAATCACACCCATATCAAATTATGTATACATTTTTGAGTTGTTTTTTTTAGTAACTAATTAAACAAATTACAAATTATTACTACTAGACACGATTCTTGCTGCCTCCTATATACATTTTTTTTTATATAATCAAAACAGATATTTTATTTTAATTATCATAACAGATACATTTTAGTAGTAATCTTGGTATTTATTCCTATTCAGAATTTTCTTATTACAGATTAAGTTTGAGTAATCAATCATTATGCTATTATTTGACTAACC
>CALNHX010011893.1:0-28841 GCA_940337035.1 Agriotes lineatus
AAATTAATAATTAATCCCTTAAAAAGAAGGGTCCAGGTGTTACAACATAATACTTGGAATTTACTATGATTATTTCCTTCATATCCATAATAATGCGTAATCACCATGGTTTCTGTCAGTTTAATAATGACAAAAATTCCAACGTCAAAATTTAACCGCGGTTAAATATGTGTCAAAATTTAATCGCTTGTGCATAATTTTAACATGATTATTAAAAGTGCTTCACCAACTGAATTTTATCTATTTATTCAGGAAATAATCACGCCGAACATCCTGCGTGCATGTAAACTAGCCTGAATAAATGTTGACGATTTTCTGTCAGAATGTTTTGATCTGAGGAAATATGCCTCGTAAATTTTCCGCCCCAAAATTCCTCGTGCTACGCACTTGGGATATTACTGTTGAATAATGAGCTTACCGTTCTAAACATTACTACATTTTTTTCACAAACAACGGGAACGATTAGATGAATTGGAAAAGCCCATCACCGACCATTACCTACACGTTAAAGAAATACAGTGTGTCCAAGATAAGGAGGGCCAGTATGGGGATCTCGGTAATGGTAAGAGATACAAATTTGGTTAAATGGGAAGAAAGTTGCGTAATTAAAGGACTAAAAAAATGAAGTCTAGAAATCCTTGATATGATTTTTCGTTTTTGAGATATCTCAAAAAAACCGAATTTTTGGATTTTCTTTCTTATTTTTTTCTGGCGTTAATATTAAAGTTAGAGCGAAGCTGATTAAACTTCTTAATAGCAACTTTTAGTGGACTTAATGACTGCGTTATCAATTTTTTTATACGACGTTTTGTCTTCGAGAAACCATCATCAACTTCATTTTTTTAAATACGGTTCTGGTTTTTTTATGCCAATTTTGCAAAGCCCTTGTTACTCTAGATTCGACAATGTATTACATATTATGGTTTAATTACGTTTCGAGCTTTTTTCTGATCATCATCAAAAATTTTTTTAGATACGGACCATCATTCTCATAATTTTGTAAAAATAAGTTCATACAGTAATTTAGGCCTTTTTACATGCCGTTAAAATATTAAAATGCACATCATAATGTCATAATTCTGATACATTAATTTAATAAGCAACCAATAACTATTAACAATAAACAAAAAAGAAATGAACAAAATATAGACAGAAAGACTAACAAAACGAACATCGAAACCATTTAATAGGTAATAAATGTACAGAAGGTATTCAAAAAGGTTGCCATCATTCTCTATGCATAAATAACATCTAACTGTAGAATCTAAAACATTATTCAGCAATACTGGCGTTATACTTTGAAAGGCTTCAAGAACCAATCTTCTAAGTTCTTCTTCTATTTCAAAACGTTAAATACCTATTACATTGTTTCAAGGCTCGTTTTCTCATGCTTTCTGCCTATCTTTTGTTCATTTATTTGTTGTTTATTGTTAATAGTTATTGGTTGCTTATTAAATTAATGTATCAGAATTATGACATTATGATGTGCATTTTAATATTTTAACGGCATGTAAAAAGGCCTAACTTACTGTATGAACTTATTTTTACAAAATTATGAGAAATGCAGGTCCGTATCTAAAAAATTTTCTGATGATGATCAGAAAAAAGCTCGAAACGTAATTAAACCATTATATGTGGTACACTGTTGAATTTAGAGTAACAAGAACTATGCAAATTTGGTATCAAAAAACCAAGACCGTATTCAAAAAAATGAAGTTGATGATGGTTTCTCGAAGACGAAACGTCGGATAAAAAAATTGATAACGTAATCATGAATTCCACTAAAAGTTGCTATAAAGAAGTTTAATTAGTTTCGCTCTAACTTTAATATTAACGCCAGAAAAAAATAAAAAAGAAAATCCAAAAATTCGGTTTTTTTGAGATATCTCAAAAACAAAAAATCATATCAAGGATTGCTAGACGTCATTTTTTTAGTCCTTTAATTGCGCAACTTTCTTCCCATTTAACCAAATTTGTATCTCTTACCATTACCGAGATCCCCATACTGGCCCTCCTTATCTTGGACACACTGTATAGGCAAGTAGTGTTAAAACTGGAATACCCGTTTCCAACAGATCAGTGATCAACTAACAAAAAGGAGATACAGAAAAGGTAGTGTGCTGACCCTCGTAGGGCAATTTTACGGCCTGCTGAATTGTTTGACAAACGTATAAAGTGACGTTTGTCACACAATTCAGCAGGCCGTGGTCAATTTAATTCTATGTCACAGTTCGAGTCCCAAACACATATTGTAAAGTGTTCCCAAAAACTGAGTGAAGTAAGTAAATTTAGGAATAGGAAATTACAATTAAGAAACTAAAGAGAAAGCTGACGGATAAAAAAAAATGTAATTTAAATAGCAAACAGCTATTTGTTAATCAAAACTACATTAACAAGACTAATACAAACCATCCGTAACTAAAATAATATTTTGAATAGATAGAAGGAATATTTTCAGAACTGCTTGAAGAGGATGTAGGAGAAAATGCAAATTACTTCCGCGATTCCATAAATGAAAAAGATGACAGCAGTACAGAAATGGACGAACGAACAGCTATTAACAGCATGAATTTAAGAAAATTCGCAGAACATGGTAACATTACACCTAAGGTGATGAGGTACATGGAATATGAAGCAGCAGAGATTTTACTAAAAAAAGGTATGGAAAGCAGTAACTAGAGGTCCCGTGGGACCGGTACGATTTACTGCCACCTAAGTACAGAAGGCAATTTTCAAGTTATGTTAGTCTACTTTTTTACTTAGGTATAACTGTCATTCTTGAGTAGATAAATTTTAAAAAGCAGCCTAACAACGTTTGTTGACATTTATTTGAGTGATGACTGGCTTAATTTTCAAAATTTCTATTAAAAAAGTGTTGACAAAGTGGATTTTTTATTTGCTGTATACATGAACATACCTGAACGTAAGCAGATTACTGCGGAAAAATATATATGGTTGCATTATATAACTGAGAGAGGTATATTATATCTGTTATTGGCTGCAACATGGTATAGGTACCTATAACTATTAAGTGTTTTATATTCTGCCTTAAGTTTCAACTTCCTAGAATGGGTGGTTCGGGCGGGGCGAAGTTTGCAAAGAGGTACAGGCATGAAATGTGGTATTTTTTCACAGTGTCGAAGCAAAATTCGATTTTCCCTTGCTTCAGTAAGAGAGATCTCAAATATAATAGAGATAGACGCCATTTGTCGTTGAATTTCTTGTGCAATTTTTTGCGGTGCCATGAGTCACCCCAGTACATGCCAGGTACGAAGCAGTAGCTCAATTTTGATCAAACCTTTGACTTTAGCCTTTATGAGAATGCACCACACGCTAACACGCACGCAGTGTCCGCTGGATACACAAATTTTGCTTGTCCGCTCGATCTACATCCACTCTATTAAGCCAACCCAATAACAAGGAATGTTTAACATTAAAATTTTCTTACAAGAATATTGGCAACGCACAACAAACAACATTCAGTCTATTTAAAAGATCAAGTATGTAAAAAAAGAATAATGTCAGAAAATCGATAAATGTAACTTCAGAATTGCGTATTTTAAAGCGAAATATCTTAAAATACTGTGGAAGTCCACATTTTTCTTTGCTGTAAATTGCATACTTCATTATTTTTTTTGTGCCTGGGTGTTATAGTAAAGCGTGCCGTAGCCGTAAGCAGTAATGCAGATTGGTAAGAAGAAATTATAGCTAGTACCTATTAATGAAAACGTTAAATTTCAGGTATTGCTCCACCACAGAGGTTACTAGCGCAACGATTAGGAGAAACACTGAAAAGGGGAGGGACACACGGCTCAATGTTCTCAGTAAGCAAGATACAGGACAGTAATATGGAAAAGACAAAAACGTCTACTTGTGTGTCAGAAACTTGACAAGAACGGAAATTCGCTTTCTGGTGGAAATATCCACTGACACCAGTGGAGATCGTATGATAAAAGAAGGTTCTAATTTATGTTCTTTTGTTATACAATCCAGCAGGGTAACACTCGCCAGAAGTACAATCACTAATAAGTTATTAGCAAGGCAGAGTGGGGGGGGGGGGCACATAGAGGTTTTGAAGTGTGATTCTCTAAATATAAGCATATGCTCAAAAGAAATGTAAGAAATGTACAGGCCAATCTTCTTCTCAAAGTTCCCTAGCAAATGACAAAAGCGGAAATGGGCCGTCTGAGGGAAACAGCGGGTGGCACCAGTGGGGATCGTATGACAAAAGAAGGTTCCAATATGTTCTTTTGTTATACAATCCCTGCTGGTGACACTCGCCAAGAGCGGAATCACTAATAATCTACGAGTAGTACCAAGCTAGAGTAAGCGGAGAACAGACAGTACACAAAAAAGTTCAAGGAGCTAGAGAAAGATAGACAAAAAAGTTTAAGTAGCTGTGGAAACGTGTGGAAGAGCATAAAAGTGTAATTCTCTAAATATGAGCAAGATCTTGAAAGAAGAAGGGTTACGAATACCGATGGGGCCACAATTATATATAACAGCAATGAGATAACATGAACAAGAAAATAACTCGAATTGCTTGAGTAAGAAAGAGATAAATATAGTAGTAAATATTCCAGTAGGCATGACGCTTATTTTAATTATGACGTAAGTCAACTAAACACGCCTACTAAAATAATTTTTTCTTCAAACGGCAGTAAACTATGACATTATACTGCTGGATTGATGATGCTAAACTGTCACTTTATTGCCAAGCGGCAGATAATATTATCTGCCGCTGACGAGCGGCAGATAAAGTTATTATCTGCCGCTGACGACTTTATCTGCCGCTCGTCAGCGGCAGATAAAGTTATTATCTGCCGCTGACAACTTTATCTGCCGCTCGTCAGCGGCAGATAATATTATCTGCCGCTGAAGAGATCAAGTAATTTTCTTCGAATTTTGTTCACAATGTTGTAAATAATTTGTTATAAAAACGTTTGAAGAAAAAATACTATATGTTATTCGGAGCCAAAGTATCTTTATGTGGCTCGGCTGTACTTATCTGCCTCGCAAGCTCGGCAGATAACCCGTCCAGCCTCGCCACATAAAATATAACTTTTGCTCCTAATAACATAATATACTATTATCGTATGGCCATCTTTTTCTTACTCAGGCATTCTATTTTGTTGTTCATGTTATCTTATTGCTGTTATATATAATTATGGCCCTTCAGTATATAGGCAAATGTACTATAAAGTTCAATAGCAAACGATAAGAGCGGAAATGCGCTTTCTGGTGGAAATAACAGGTGGCACCAGTGGCGATCATATGATTAGAGAAAGTTCTAGTATGTTTTTTTTTCTTCAAACGGCAGTAAAATATGGCATTATACTGCTGGATTGATGATGCTAAACTGTCACTTTATTGCCAAGCGGCGGAAAATATTATCTGCCGCTCGTCAGCGGCAGATAATAACTTTATCTGCCGCTGACGGGCTCAAGTAATTTTCTTCGAATTAGGCATCTGCGTGTGACGTCAGAGTTTCAAGGTCATTCAGTTTGGAGTACACACATTGACACGTGGGTGTGCATTTGGTGCTTTAAACAGTGTTGTGCATATTCTTAACAACCGTTTTTTTACTTTAAAAACTAAATACATTTATAGAATGCCGTTTTGCATTGTTGTGGGTTGTGGTAGTACATCTCTACGAGATAAAGATGTACATTTTTATAGAATTCCTTCTATAAATACCCATGGGGGACGAGAATCAGATATTCTTAAAAATAGAAGGCAGCAATGGGTAAACTCTTTCAAAAGACAAGATCTTACCGAAAGCAAATTAAAATATGGACGTGTGTGTTCTAAACATTTTCTAACAGGTAAGTAATTTATAAAAACCGTACTACTTGCCTTGCTAGCTGTGCTCCAGTTTTTGAATTTTTGTACCAAGAAATAAACAACAACATTGCGACATTATTAATTTCCCTTATTATGGGGTATTAGTACTTGATTTTTATAATTTTAGGAAAGCCTGCAAAATCTACAGATGTAGATAATCCAGATTGGGTACCTACGCAAAATATGGGTTATACATTAACCAAAAAGCCTTCGTCTTCATCGAAACATCGTTATGAACGTGCTAGACGGCGAAGTCAGGTATTTCAAATAAATTGTTCACCTGTGAAAAATAAAATTATAATAAAGATAATTTGCAATGCCTTGTCCTCACCAAAAATAAAGGTAAAGGTAACCTTAGTAAATTACAAAACACATTAAGATATTAGACAAACTACAAATTACAGGTGTAAGCCAATTTTACCATTAAAGATCTGAAACTAGTAATAGAATTATTAATAATGTTAATGTTGCCAATAACATTTTTTGGTGAGGACTAGGTGGCAAATCTCCTTGTGCGTTACTTTTTATATTTGTATGAAAAGATAAAACGTGGTTTTGTGGCAAATTTCACCCAAAATATTGCAAACACACTGTCTTTCTGTGAACATGTGTTAATTTTGGGTTAAAGATTTTTGTAGCAAAACAACACCATACAACGTTCAGAATTGGCATCTGCAAACCATGCTGTCGCCGTAAACTATGAAGAGACAAGTAACGGTGATGACAGTATTAAGGAAAATGAAGCTGGTTCGGGAGATTTAAATTTAGCTCTACGTGAATGTAACCGAGAAACATATTCACTTCAGGAAAAACTGGCTAGATTGGAACTGACCGAACAGTATTTTCAAGGCAACGATAACAAAACATTGTATTATACAGGGCTTGTTTCCTACGATTATCTAAATTGCGTCTATGGTTGGGTTGAGCCATATATTGCATTAACTCATTCTTCTGTTTTAACCAAATTTCAGAAGCTTATATTAACATTAATGAAGCTACGATTAAACTTACCATTCCATGAGTTAGGTAATCGATTTGGTTGTCACCATACAACGGCTTCCAGAATATTTACGGACGTTCTGGAAATCCTTTATAGTAGAATACAGGTAAGAATTACTTTTTTCAATACCTATGCAATAATTATCTTTTCAAACTATTTCAGAATTTAATTAATTGGCCTGACCGCGAAGACATCCGAACAAATATACCAAGGTGCATGAAGGAAACTTTTCCAGATGCGACGGTGATTATAGACTGCTTTGAAGTTTTTGTAGAGAAATCTTCCAATTTAGAAGCTGCTGCCAAAACATGGTCAAACTATAAGCACCATCAAACAGTTAAATTTTTAATTGCCATTACACCACATGGACAAATTTGTTTTATTTCAAATGCATATGGTGGAAGAGCAAGTGATCGATTTATAACAGAAGATTCTGGTTTTTTAAATCACTTAATGCCTGGTGACATAGTTTTAGCAGATAGAGGTTTTACGGTACAGGACGCTGTACAACTTTCTTTTGCCCAGGTAGTTACACCAGCATTTAAAAGGGGCAAGGTACAATTAACTGCAAAAGAACTCGAAGATACTCGAAAATTGGCTAGTGTTCGAATCCATGTAGAAAGAGTAATTGGCGTTTTAAAACAAAAATATACCATTTTAACTGGAACATTACCTTTGGTTATCGTGGCAAAAACATCTAATGAGTTTGCATTTTTAGACAAAATTGTTGTAGTATGTTGTGCTTTGATTAATTTGTGCCCACCCATTGTTTCACTATATTAACAAGCAATATTCACAAATAATGTAAGTTCATAATTAAAATTCATTTAATAATAGTACATTATGAAATTAGTTTATAATTCAGAGGATTATGGTATGAGTGAATTTTAGCGCATGAGCGAAGCGAATGCGCTAATTTCACGAATACCATAATCCTCTATTATAAACGAGTTTCATATACTATTTTGTCGTCGACTAACATAATAATTTCGAAGGAAATTAATTTCTGCTATTTTTTAAAAGCAGTTCATGTATACAAAACTATGACGTAGTTGTTGCTATGATAATGTGGTTGCTAAGCTATTGTTTATGCTTATGGTAACAATTTTTGTTTAGCGAACACATTTTCGGCCAAAATGAATGATTGTCACGAGCCTTTATTAATAAGTGATGAAATTCTTAAAAAAGCTGCAGAAGCTGAGCTGAGTCTGATTCCTAAAAAGTCGGAAGAGATTTATAAGAAAGAGTATGACAAGTTTTGGCAATGGCTAAGAGCCAAAAATACGGAGATAGTTACCGAAAAGGTTGTGCTTGCGTATTTTTTAGATCAGGTAAATTATTTGCATTTTGAGTTAGATATATTAGCTACCAATTCATCGTACCTTATTTTTAGTCGAAGATTTACAAGTCTTCATCGTTATGGTGTCTGTTCTCGAAGTTGAAATGCATGTTACGAATAAAGGACAATATTGACATTAGTAATTTTCCTAAACTTACTGCCTTCCTGAAGAACTACTCGGTTGGTTATGCACCAGAGAAGTCTGCAGTGTTTTCAAAGGAACAATTAATACATTTTTTTGTAAATGCGCCAAATGACAAGTACTTGCTTATGAAGGTACGATTTGTTTTTTTAAATGTCAAAGTTTATTATAGTTTCTGTCATACTAATGTTATTTATAGGTGGTTGCAATTTTTGGTTTGTTTGGGGCTTGTCGACGTGCAGAGTTTCATAATTTATGCGCTGGTGATGTCAAGGAGGAAGGCTCTGTGCTGGTTGTTTATATCAGGGACACAAAAACTCACAGGACAAGGATATTTACAATTTTGAATGATGATGGTGCAGTGAATTATACTGATCTTATTAAAAAGTACATTATTTTAAGACCAAAACATGTGAAAATTGAGAAGTTCTTTTTATTCTATAATTGCGGAAGATGTACATGCAATCCGGTTGGCATTAACACATTTGGCCAGATTCCTCGAAAGATCGCCACGTATCTGAAAATTTCGAATGCTACTGAGTATACGGGTCACTCCTTTCGGAGAACATCCGCTACGATTTTAGCAGATAGCGGTGCTGATATTAGAACCCTCAAAAGACATGGAGATTGGAAGAGTGATGCAGTTGCTGAGGGATATATTGCAGATTCGCGAGAAAATAAAAACAAGATTGCCCGAACCCTTGGAGCTGCTAGTGGACAGATTAGCAATGTGTCTTCAACGAGTAATGGTGTTCTTTCTACCGCTAATACATCTATGTCGGGTATCACAATATCAGGAAATTTCAATTGTAGTATTCATATTAATATAAATAAATCTGATTGATCTTTGTGTTTATTTTGTTGTTATGACAACTTTATGGCATTCGTGCCATAAAGTAGGTGTTTATGCATGATTTTCCCTACATTAAAGATGGCATTGTGACGCTAGTCGACGACAAACTAATAAATAATGCACACACGACCTGCTGAATTGTGTGACAAAAGTCACTTTATACGGCCTGGGCATTTTTTTGAAATTCATTGTTGTTTTCATTTCTGAGAAAACGCCAATTTTGGCCGTTTGGCGCCACATACCCACGATGACATTTAAATGACAACGGCTGTCAAGAATAATTCGTGTTTAGAAATGATTTTTTAAATGCAGTATCAGTAGGATAAGGACCTATAGTTTTGAATGTAATATAAATATGAATGGTGTAATCTATTATTTAGTGTCGTGTAAGTACCTTAGAGATCTATAGTTTTAATATTTTTCTTGAGAGGGGTGTGGAACTCCAAGAATTTGCAGTTGAAGACGGATCCATATTTTCAGGCAGGTATTTTTTGGATAGCTCACACATTTGCTCTAAAATAGCACATGATTCGTATTTCTTACAAATTTAGAAGATCTTCTAGGTGGTAATAGTAATGAAGTATTTTATTCTGTGTGTTATTGCAAGGTTGTAAGTTTATGTGTAATTTATTGTAAAAAATTTAAAATTAAACAGTTAAAAGTTATTTGTTTTATTACATATCTATCTGTAAATGTAGTAATTAAAAATGTACGAAAGAAAGTGCAACGTGATTTTATAGTCTTCGCCCAGAAGAAGTTACTCGGAAACACCTTTCTTGAAAGCTACAACTAACAATTCTTTCCCGTTGTTTATGGATACTTATTTAAATAAAAATAGAAAATAGAGATCGCTAAAATAATTTAAATTTAGCTTTCAGACCATTTCCTTCGTAAAACTTAGTTGGAGGTAAATTCATGATAAGATCTTCCCCAATTGGTATATTTGCACGTTTTAGAACTGCTTTCTATTTTAACGATACCACAAGAAATCATAAGCAATAATAACGAATAAATGAATCAACAAATTATACTGTGAACGTAAATAATGTAAATGAGAAAATACAAGAAAAAACTAGCAGGAAACTGATAAAAAAACAATAGAAAATCAAAGTAAAAAATACACGGGAGTGTTATATTATTGTTGTAAAATTTTAATAAACGTCGCAAAATTTAATCAAATATTTGCATTGTAGTCAACGTAGTAACTGATGTTACATTGGAAATTTGAAATTCCCGCTCATGGGTATACAGCGCTCTGCGGAGAATCGCGAAACTTCACATTTGCCCAGGCCATATACAGTGACGTTTGTCAAACAATTCAGCAGGTCGTGAATGCACATACAGATAAAACCACGGTAGCAAAAGCATTTTCTAACAACTACTTACAATTCAATTTAAGACTAACATTATGTGGTCTTACAAGAGATTTTTCTAAAAATAGTAAGCATACAAAATGACAAATAAATTAACTTCTAAATAACTTCATTAGATAAATGCCAATCAACATCATAACAAACTTACCAAACGCGAACATATAGTCATTTAACATTGAATTGAACAATAAACTTTACATCATTAGTTTTATTATTAGTATCATTTGATGCACAATCATTTCATCTTTCTATTGATACCATCACCGGACCTGTAAGTTGAATTGGCGAGCGGGAATTAGCAAAAACGTTCAATTCAATGTTAAATGTCTATGTTCGCATTAGAGAACAGACATACTGTATAATGTTTATAATAAACAACAGTCTAGCTACCTCATCATTTACCTCAGTTCAGTAATTTGAAATATCCCTTGTAAATACAATATGCTAACTCAAAGAATTAGGTAATTTATTTGTTAAAATTTTATAAATCAAAGTTAAGGTAGACATTAGTCAAATGGACTATAAAGTAAATATTAAAGTAAAAGTAATTAGAATAAAAATTAATTAGAATCGCCATTCAAACACAAGTGACAAAACCACTGGTTAACCTGCGGCAATGCACTTAAATTGATGCATTCCAAATGGAACCATTCCATTTTACAGTTTGCATTATCACATGCGCTCATCGGTCTACCATCATCAGATCCATTACATATACAATATGCCCTTGTAGCAATGGAAGTAGCCTCATTATCCTTAACCAAAGTATTCCAATCGCTCGTAACTGCAACATTGGACACTGCTTCTTTAGCCGCTTTGTTGGTATAATATTTTCCTAACAGTTCTGGTATTATAACTGCCTTGTAAAATGCTTTGGCAATAGCACTTTCTTTATCCCAAAAATGTTGGTTGAAAGAAATCCTTTCTTTATAATAGTTACTTTTACTCCAGACAACAAAATCACAGTATGATAGTCCGGTAACAGCAAGCTGCATTTGAATTTGGTAATAGTAACTGTGATTTGGTGCTAGCATCTTCATTCCATTGTCATCGTGAACTCCAACTTTCTTTAAAATGGACAATTCTTCTACTCCAACATCTTTAGCACAATATGGGCATTTTATTTCAACACAACCCAGACCGCAGCAATCACAACTAATTAATTTATCTGGGGATGCACCAAAGTAAGGGTAATTTGGATTTAAACACAAACCAACGGTCTCCCCTCCGAAGTTTGGATGTGTTGTTATCATATCTTTATAGTATGTTTCATAGGCATGCTTCTCATGGTCACAACCATATTGTGTCGCAGTGGTCGTAAATTGGTTTGATCCGGGATAGCATATGTTTCTTATTAGTGAAATAGATGGTTTTGTAATGCTTGTTCTGCAAGCACTTTTGAATTTTGATGCAGTTATCCGGCCTGCCCTAAAATAAAACCACTCTTTGCACTTTGCTTGCTTGCTAGTTGCTTTTTCGATGCGCCTGCACCCCTCAATTGGAACTGACAAATCTAGCTGAGCCCCTGTAAAAGAATGATTTATTGTATTACGAGAAACGTATAATTCATTATATAATAATTACCAATTTTACATAAGTTTTCTAATGATTCTGCTTCATACTCGGACGCATATAAATCATTTAATGCAAAAACTGTATTTTTCTTAATCTCCTCCGCTATCTCTGTAGAAAATGGTTTTGTTGTCAAATGAAGTACACAGCCGCGAGGTGTAGCTTTTCATTTCAATAAACTTTGATGCAGCTCTTCTTTACTTAAAGGTGGTACTGCAGTATTTCTTTCAGACTCCCTACGATACAGTGGTTCACCAGCAGCACATCGTTGTTCTAACTGCTTAGGTGTGACAAAATCGATGTCTACCACTTTTTGTGGTGCTGTAATTTTTGTAGGAATCTTCCAGTACGCCTTCACATCCGTTACAGATGTAGCGCCTGCATCTGCTAACCTCCGTACAGACATGTCTACAAAAAACAAAACTGCCGACACATGTGTGCATTTTTCTCCCAATCCAGCAACGCAATTGCAATGCGAATTAATTATTCTGCCATCTTCTTTTGCTACTATCCAACAACTTAGAGATTTTTCATTGAGTCGTTGTGAATGCAAAACCTAAAAATTTAATATTTTTCATTATAATGAGTTGAATACAGCTGTTTAGTTATTTTTTAAATATTTTAGTTAAGGAAATTTTTTGCAGCTTTTTATAATAAAAAAACTTGTAGGTCTATAGTTTATAAAATGTAAATATGTTAATAAATGTAATATAAAATGTATAAATAAATGTTTATCGTAAAAGTGACTTATATTTACCTGGCCTAAGATTACAACGTTCGCCTCACATTTTTTGGTATAAATTTTCTGCACCCAACCACAGGCCGCTTGTTTGTAGGCTTCTAATCCCTTGTATGCTTTCATTTGTTCAAAAGTATACGCACTAATATCATGCACCAAGTAGTTAAATATGTCTGGGTATAATATTTTTGGATAATCATTGACGTTTGTGCTACAATCATCCAACTTAAGAAGGTAAGGGTCCACTTTAATAGCCAAAATTTTCTCTCTGTATCGCCGAGAATGCACGTCATCTAATGACCTATAGTACTCGCTATACTCAGAAGCCATTTTTAATAACAAATATTACACTGTGGCTCAAAAAACGTCTCAAAACAGCACTCTAAAAACACAACTACACAGTTTACAGCAAGAATGCACGTATTTGGAGGTTATGTGTGTACTCCAAACTGAAAAATCACGTGACTTTTGTCACGTGATGCAGATGCCTAATTTTGTTCACAAAGTTGTAAATAATTTGTTATAAAAACGTTTGAAGAAAAAATACTATATGTTATTCGAAGCAAAACTATCTTTATGTGGTTCGGCTGTACTTACCTGCCTCGTAAGCTCGGCAGATAACTCGTCCAGCCTCGCCACATAAAATATAACTTTTGCTCCTAATATCATAATATACTATTATTATATTCTCTCTGCTAGTGACACTCGCCGGGAGTAGAATCACTAATAATTTAGTAGCAAGATAGAGTGAGTGGAGGACAGATACATAGACACAAAGTTCAAGAAGCTAGAGAAACGTGTAAGAATCCCAGGGGTAGGCAAAGACAAATGCAAAGCATAAAAAGGATTGTCCAATAGAATTTCCAGTGTAATTTTCTAAATAATTTCACAAAAGAAGGAGTTAGACATTTCTAGGCCAATCTACTATGAAGTTCAACAGTAAACGATAAGAGCGAAAATTCGCTTTCTCGTGGAAATAGCGGTTGGCACCAGTGGAGATCGTATGACAAAAGAAGGTTCTAATATGTTTTTTTGTTATACAATCCCTGCTGGTGACACTCGCCAAGAGCGGAATCAATCTACGAGTAGTACCAAGCTAAAGTAAGCGGAGAACAGATAGATATACAAAAAAAAATTCAAGGAGCTAGAAAAAGATAGACAAAACAGTTTAAGTAGCTGTGGAAACGTGTGGAACAGCCGAAAAATGTAATTTTCTAACTATGGACATGATCTTCAAAGAAGCAAAGTTAGGAACGTATAGGCCAATGTACTAGAAAGTTCAGTAGCAAACGATACGAGCGGAAATGCGCTTTCTGGTGGAAATAACGGGTGGCGCCAGTGGAGATCGTATGATAAGAGGAAGTTCTAATATGTTCTTTTCTTATATTATCTCTGCCAGTGACACTCGCCGGGAGTGGAATCACTAATAATTTAGTAGCAAGCTAGAGAGGGTGTATGACAGATACAAAAACAAAAAAGTTCAAGAAGCTAGAGAAACGTGTAGAATTCCCAGGGGTAGGCAAAGACAAATGTTGGAGCAAGGCATAAAAAGGTTGCCGAAGAGAATTTCTATTGTAATTTTTTAAATATGACTAATATGAGCATGGTCTCAAAAGAAGGAAAGTTACAAATGTATAGGCCAATCTACTATGAAGTTCAATAGGAAACGATAAGAGCGGAAATGCGCTTTCTGATGGAAACCGACAATTAAGTATATCTTTCAACAAGACCATTCCACGTAGCATACTACTAAATGAATGCATAATTTGTTATAGGTTTAACAATATACCGATCTCTGTTAGACTGGGCATTCAATTTCAGATCCCAAACCTTGTAAACCAAAGGAAGTATACAGAAAATACATATATAAATTTGATTTTATAGCACTTGCCACCACTGTCTAATTCTCATATCCTTTCCTTAAGAAGGAGGGTAACTCATCCAGACGTTACTATTGCCACGAAAATACACTCAGTGAATTTGTAATTTTATCAGGAAAACTCTGTGTAAATCCGGCTTTAGCCGTATTGGAGTCAACTTACTTGATTCGACGGTATTAGTCTCCCTACATTACGCAACTAGCAATTCTCCTGCACAACACACTGCATCTCACGCACACGACAGACCAGGAGTCAATGTCAATGTCGAACTGCAGACGCGCAATCTTTGCGCGCGCGGGGTCTAGTGGCAGAAGTAAATCCAAATTGCAAGCGTCAGTGGTCTAACAGTTGTGGCGCTGCTATAAGCTAGCCTTTCTTCTCAATTCCGAATAATGAAACGAAGAGGGGCAAACCTCGCCTGGAAGGCCAAAAATCAAAGTGGCGTTCTAAACTGAAAACAACATAACAAGATATTTGTAACTCTTCTTCGAATCAAAGATATTGGGTTTTACTAAAGCTCGACTTGCCGCATTTTTCATATTATGTCTTCTAAATCGTATTTTTCTTGAGCTACAACAATCTGAGCGTCAGCAAGTTGCAATGTATATCTCCTTCTTGTTTAGAGCCATTCCCATTTGAATGCTTTCTTCCAGACTCTTACTGCTTGTGCCATATATTTTTTTAATGAAGTATGAGATAATCAATATCTTTGTTTTAATCCTTTTGTTACTTTAGATCTGGTTGAAACTCTGCTTCCTACTTTAATCGTTAATATTGATTTTTTGTAGACCCTTGGATGGCACTGATTACAGTAATAGTTACATTTATTTTGTGTGAGGCTTTCCATAGTTACAGGCACATTATCATAAGCCTTGGTTAAATCTATGAAAAAGCAAATGCAGATCTGTTCCTACAAGTTTGCCTTTTCTCAGCTATCTGTTTTAGACAGAACATGTTATCGAGATCCTCTTGGTCCTGATAGTCCCCTTCAATTATATTTCTTAAAACTTCTCTATATAATCTTCTGAAAGTGAGAGTGACAATGATTCCTTTATAGTTTTCACATTTATTTCGGTTCATCTTTTTAATGCACTTGATGACATTAACACAATTTTTTATTAATTTGGAATGAGTTGAGGGTTAGCCATTATGGCATTTATTAAAGAGTTGTAAAATCATTCTCCTTAGCTTGTCACTGCTCCATTTTCTTAATTTTGCCATAATGCCTACCTGTGGCCTTGCTTTTCTATTTTTCAGTTCCCGTGCAGTTTTGATTAAGATTTGTGAACTGATATATACTCTTTCGCCTTGCTACAACTTTAGCTGATTTGAAAACAAGATTACAGGAAAATTAGAATGGAGTCAATAGAGAAGATTATACAGCACTAGACTATTACCTAAAGCGATACGCTACTGAATACTAGAACCATTATATTCATGTTCATTTTTGTTAACTCTTCCTTGTTAAGACAGAAACAAAAAAATCAAGACACATTACCTTGTAATCTAGGCAACCCTGTTACAAGGTAATTACCTGATTACGACAATAATTAACGAACCAATACTACGGCCTCTCTAAACAATCGTTAACCCATAAAATCAAACCACCCTGCAAAATAAATAATAAATTGCTCCGGCTCACTTACAACCGAGATAGAGGGTCGATTTGACGATATGAAGTATGTAGGTGCACACTAGCTCACACTAAGAAACGCTAATTTGGCTACCAGGACGCCTAGCGATCTGGTATTGAGAATCAGCTGTCGACCCATTCAGATAAAAAAAGTGAGACAAGTCTTGGCGGGAGGTGATGCATTAGCAGATCTTGCAGATAAGGGGCTTACCTTTAACGAGCCGAAATATCAGTTGATCCTGTTTTGCTCTTCTAAACACTTCCTGCAGGTTGCTTTACAGAGAAAATACAAAACACACCAGTAAACTATTTTAAGTCGATTTATTGAAGACACACAGAATGCAGTGATACGCCTCTGCAAATATAAATTTTAAATTATCAGCACCCTAATTGACGTCACTGACGTCTAACTCAAGATTCATCTTTATGCGAGCAAACGTCGGTTTAATTATTCAATACCAGCCCCGTAAGGGGCTCCTTTTAACTATATTAGGGTGTTACAGTGTAAGACTCGATAAGTATTAATCATTGGTATCAAATCTATCTGATAGTGCGTAATGACAGAAATTCATTGACTTTGACTTGAACGTTCATTACACAATATAATAATTCAGTATTTTGGAATCTGACAGAACACTTTATAACTACTCACTGTTATTACATGTGAAGTAAATATAATTCTAACCTGGTGAGCAGTTTGAAGTTGGTCCACTCAATGGACTCTGGTTGTTAACCTGCGATGCACCTGAATACCGAAAACGAGAACTTGGGGTCGAGAATAGTCAAAAATCTGATCAGTGGGCCTCGAGTTCGTTGAGATACACACACACAGCAAATATGACTCACACGTACTCATAATATGGGTGCGCCGACAAAACAGCCCCACCCAAAATAGCCCCGTCAAAACAGCCCCGTTAGAATAGCTCCATGACGAAATAGCTTCGTACCAAAATAGCTTTGTGTTGTCCAACTTAATCGCAGATTATACATGATAGCACAAGAATGTCATAAATTAAATGTTATTGATTAACTCCGCAGTGTCTCATATAATTCAGAAATTTAATGGTAATGGTAAAATTAAAAATGTATTTTTTTGTAGCAATTTACTCTTAATATGCTGATCTTTTTATGTTGTTATTTCATAACCAAACGTAGTTTTCTATAACATGGGTGTTTTATATGATTGCATTTGTAAACAACATGTATTATTTTAATAAATTAGTAAATAGTGCCTGTTTCTTTTTTTATAATTTTTGTAAAAGCTGAAAATCTACTTTCATTTTCCAGTTCCGGAAAGTGGAAAGTTTTAAACAATAGTATCTATAGATGCAGTATTGATTTACAAAAAAACATAAGTATTATTTCGTTTTAAAATAATAATGGAAGCAACTAACTGAACAATAAGAATTTATCATTGAAATTCTCACCCTGCGTCGCCCAAGTCACCAACCGCTATTAGTACAATGTGTATATAAATAAAGTAACTTTAATCATGTCTTGTGTTTACAAATATTATTGTAATTTTTGCTACGGATGTTTTGGCAGGGCTATTTTGTCGGAGCTATTTTGGACTGGGCTATTTTGTGCGTGAGCCTTTTTGTCGAGGCTATTATGACGGGGCTGTTTTGACGGGGCTATTTTGACGTGTCACGCATAATATGATAGGGAGATAAATTATGCATTTCCGGCACTAACCGATTTTGGAAATAACACCCTGATTAACGATACGATCCCCATGCGTATGACTACCCTTACGTACGAACATCGGCGTACCTGATGGCACATCTGCTTGCTTCAAGTGTCAGGACCCTTTTAAATTTCAGTCTGTTACAGTATCAAACTGCTTTAACGACACTCACGAGTGAGTGAGTGCCAAATACTTAAACATGTCCGGGAAACGTCCACACTTACCCTGGAAATCGCACAAAACAGGCTAAAGGCCACAGCTCGAATACGCTCAGGAAGATGGGCGTGGTCCTAGAAACGGTACACCACAGGGCAAGCGTGACGGTATGTATAGGATGTTACAAAATAAGTGAGCGCCACAAGATTTAATAGGGGATAACCCACGCTTAACATAACCTTGCAAGCCAAACGGGGTAGAATACTCAAGTACTGACTCTGGAGACAACAGTGTAGCGACAAGCGTGTCGACCTACCTGCAACACTCATGAAGCGCTCCCAGGCCTCACCTTACATTGATCTTGACATAGAGACGGAATCACCCTGTAAATAAGCATGCACACATACCAGGGATAATCATAAGTCAAATGTAGCAAACAAATCTATTGGGCCAAAACCATGACCGAAAGTTACCATAGGGCCGAAGTGGTCGGCGCACACAATAATACACGCCAGTGGTATAAAGGGCTTACCCTAAAAAGAATACCTTAAGCCCAGCTGGAAACGTCTTATCTCACATCAGCACTTACATATGTACAAGTAAATCCAAGAATGAGCGCCCAATGCTTTGAGAAAATGCTACTAGCCAATATATATTTATTTCGGTACACAAACTGAAATGCAACAATGAAAGCACAGTGCTTCGATTAAATGTTATTAGCAAATATATTTATTTGAAATCGGCAGTGAAGTACGCCGAAATCGTCATTAAAATACGAGAAATCGGCAGTGAAATAATCCATTGTTTTACGACTTTTTTGTAGGTGGCGAGGCGACAGATAAACGTCAATCGACCGAACATAACCTACAAAAGTTGGTTTAAATGTTGTAATTACACGATTTCTCGATTTCAAATAAAACATAGTGTACACCTCGGCACTGAAGTTCCTTTTTACCCCTCATGTGGTTTATTTGCCTTGGCCCTACGGGCCTCGGCAACTGAATCCACATTCGTGATAAAAACTTATACTTCAGTGCCTTGGTATACAAACTACTATTAATTGGTTACACAAAAGTAAAATGCCGCAATGAACGCGCAATGCTTTGAGCGAATGCTATTAGGAAATATGTTTAACTGATTACACAAAAGTGAAATGCTGCAATGAACGCACAATGCTTTGAGCGAATATTATTAGCAAATAGTCACACAAACTGGCTAACTGGCGGCATCACATGAACGATTAGTGTACAAATAGAGGAGCACAAAATACCTTGATATTACGGTGTGGCTTCGGTGCGTAGGCAGTAGTTGCGGCAGGCAAACGGCGAGTATCGCTACAGCTGTCGTTTGACGTGGTGTGGGTGGAATTCGGCGACGTCGAAGAATCCCCTTTATTACTCGGGAAAGTGTGTAACACCCCCTTGGCAGTCACAGAGATCTACGATGCGGCTATGTGGCACACTCGAAAGAATGGGTCCCGAATAAAAATCGAAGTGTAAAGCCTAACAGGGCTATTCCTTAAAGAGTCACGAAATTCGCTGCAACAGCAGAAAATAAACACCGGGCGTCTCCACGCCGAAGCGTGAAGGCGCCCGCCAAACACGCTATTCGACTGTACTCTCTTGCGGGCCGAGAATGAATCCCAAAAACAGACACCAAGCCAAGCTACGCGCGCGACGCTCTGTCACGCCAGCAGATGTGCCAATCAGAACGCAGTTCGCAACAGCTTGACAACACGCTATATCGGTAGACTGCGACAGAAGTTGAAATTATCCTGCTTGCTCTCATTGACTGTGTGTTTGAATAAGCTGAAAACAAGCGTTCTTACGCGCGATGGGGCAAACAGCTGCACAAAACAGCGGCATTGAGATTAGCGCGGTACGCTAAGCCTTTAAATAAAACCAAAAGCCACGTGCGTGTTTGAATTTTTGTTTCATGCAAAGAGCTGGAGTGTTATGATAACATATGACAGAAACGGACCCGATATACAGGCAGACTCGTCAACTCTGTACCAAAACTGTTCGAAATGGTTACGTAGCTATAGGAATGAAAGAAAAATAAAATGGCCTGACAAGTCACTCACCCAAAATGCGCAGCCTCCACTTAGTGTGGAGGCAGACTGAACAGGAAATTAGTCCATTACGGTGGTCGTAGAAAGAGGAAGTTTCACCACAGTTGTTCTGTAAATTTAAAGTATCATAACAACCCATGTAACACTGATTAAAATGCAATGTCTGTCTATGTGTCCGTATGTCTGTATGTTCGCTTATAACCCAAGATACACTAAACTAAACAGATTTGAATTTTTGCCTATTGATAGTTTGAATGTTCTGGATGGTTATATGCTACTCACCTTCACGATAAGTAGCCTGAGGGCTAAACATTCAAACGTGAGCGAGGTCGAAGATAAAAATTTACATTGTTCAACTTTCTTCGAGCGGTATTTCGAAGACCATACAAGATATGTTACAAGTCTGAGCCGTACCGAAAGTACATGACTTTCACGCGCGTCGAGCTGCGGGAACAAGCAAATTTACTTACTGGTTTTGATTTGTACTTTTCAGAGGCTTCCTTATCTTTTTACGGCGCGTAGGAACTATCATGCTTCTTTAGGTCAAGTTGTATTTCTGCACATTTTTACCTAATATCCTTCCCTTCACAGCTGTTATTTTTTGTCTTACAGTTTTCTGTGCCGGGAGACTTGCATGCCGACATTCGCTCTTTATTCGCAGGTTTAACTCCCAAGCGAGTACGTCGCTTTGCGCTGTCACGTTCCCCAGATTATGTAGAGAAATCACTCGAGGTTCAAAGGAGAGAGACGTGTTGTTGGCACATGCTGGAATGTGTCGTGAGAAAGAGTCGTACATTTGAGAAGCTTGGAGTCGTTAAAGGTGTTATCCCACTTACGGTCGAAACTCCTCTTTATATTTTTAAAGTAACAGGGTTGTTGTGTTCTATTTTGCTGACGTGTGATTCGCTGACACCTGCTCCACTCTGCAGATACAGACTTTCCTCAAATTTCTTACCTTTCTATGGTCGTATTTTCATCGCCAACTGACCACGTGCTGAATACGACGTGGATGCCTTCCCTAGGTCCCTTTATCTCTCTTCAAGTGCTAAGCAAAACTAGTCACCAGTCACAAATACCTCCGCTAAGTTACGAGGCCCTATGAGCTGCTATCAGGTAAAACTTGAATAGGGTTCTTGCACTATTATCCAAACCAGCGTAAATGTGTTCTTTAAAGCCGTGTGAATGAGGCAGCATACTAATTTTTTTCTTATAGTTCCATTAAGAAGTTATTGCATACTTAACTTAAACCTACTAAAACTCGCTCGAAAACACTCAGCATGGCATGGCCACTCCGTTACGTCAAACAGCCGAAACTCGCGTTGTGTGACAGTTCCATGGGGTAAAAATGTCTGAAGAATGGAAATATTCTTACTATCATTGGAGTACTCGTAAAACTATAAAACTATTAGCATAGTAACATCAAAAACTACATTTATACAGTGCACCATTAGAAAACCGTAGCAAACAGTGGATTGCGGCTACCAGAGTCCGTGAAATTTCAAACACAATGAGTAGGATAGTGTGCGATATAATTGCAATATAACGTGTTAGAGTGAGACAATAATGTTACAGATTTAGAGCAAGACTAAATAAAACCTACAGTCCTCTAGTTTGTTGATCAGCGGTAACCCCACCACATTTACTTATTCCTGACGTCAAACTGTGACGTTTCACCCCCTCACTAAGGGTGTTATAAATTTATACCTCGGGTTAGCTCAATCGGAGGCAGGATTCGCTCAAACTCAGATATATACAGTAAGGAAAACAAAGGATAATTACCATAAATATATTGTCGTTAGCTATTAGTCCAAATTAAATCTTAGATTTAAATTGATTAAATTGTATGTATTATCGATAACCTCGTTTTACCTTGCGGTGTCGAGACTGGTGCTTTATGCGCTTGAATCTGGCGGTACAATGCTCAACTTGCCCCGTATTGAGGATACAAAGTTGGAGCGCGCCTTTTTGCGCTTGCGCAGCAACCATTGTGTGAGGTGTGCGTCATGGTGATGTGTTGACTTTATTACTCTATCTCTTCGGTCTGTTGTTCTGAGTAGAGCAGAGTCCCCATCTAGCCGGTCTGCATGGAAAACGGTTGTATCTGGCGTTGCACCAAGGGTAGCAGGTAATTACGGAAGGCGAGTTCAACAGGCGATACGCCAAGTATATATTTTGGCCTTTAGGACGGATGCCCCACAGCACGACCTTGGAGGTTAGCAGCTTGTTTATATTTGCCGGGCTGTGAATTTGTGCCCCAATTAAACGGATCGAACTGATACCTGGAGCACTAAGGGTTAATACGGCTTGTGGTTGTGTCAGGGCTAACACCGTGCTGCTCCCGGAGTGTCAGCTCCGCGGAATGATTGTCCGAGTTGCATGCGCTAATTTCAACGGACGGCGAAATTTGACCGTTCAGCGATCCTGTGGAGAATTTGTCGGTGATCTGGTCCCCAAAGCCGGGCTGGATTTTCAGGCTGCTAATTTACGTTTTACAACGTCTAGGGCGTATCTTCCAGGTGAGTTTAACCAATGCTGTTACAGGGGTTACGCGGAATTTTATGCGGAACGTGCAATAGGTTTCGTATGGACACCTTTGTTAATACATTTTAAAAAAGAACACATTCTGAAATGAGTATTAGAGGGGTTGCTAGCGAAGATGATAGGAGACAGGCAAACCTTATCACATGCTGTAATCTAGGTCGAATTCTGTCATCGATGCCAAGAGACGGGCAAACCGTATCACATGTTAACATCGATGTTAGGTTAGGGTGGCGATGTTAGGAGACAGGCAAACCGTATCACTTACTAATATCAGGAGAGGATATAAGGAAGAGAGGAAGTTCTGGACTGGACAGGATCAGGACTGGTCGACTCAAGTTGGAAAAATCTCAAGTAGTCCTTTAACTGATCGCGAAGCTTCTTATGTACCCTTCTGGAGACTTTATCGCTACAGCGGGTCTGGGAGAACATTGAGTGGGAAACGACGCTGTCGTTTATTCAGCGCGAGCGCATAGCGGGAGACTTTTCGTTGTCGGAAAACCAAGCGCTGATAGATGCAACGCTCGATTGGGCGATGTATCAAATTTAATACATTTTGTGTATAATTAAAATTTGAAGCAGGAGCTAGCGTTACAAAACTACGTTTTGCGTCACGAGACTAATTTTGAATACTGGGTGATCAATTTATATCATTCTTTTGTTTTAGATCGACGTTACATCGTACTCTTTTGTTTTAACGAGAAATGTATCCAATTTGGCTTTGATTAAACAAGTTTTCTTTTAAAACTGTTAACCATTGCAAGTACCCTATTGTAATTGGATGCAACAACAGTGCATTAGATTATTGCGAAGTAAACTTATTTATTGACGTTGCGACACTCCATGCACACAGAAAAATTGTGAAGTCAGACGCGTTAAGAACTCATTAGGTTTTGCACGCTACAGTGTTAGTTTAACTAAATTAAGCACCCCTCTTCAGGACTCCCGTTAATTGAATGTACTTAAGATGCCACTTGCTGGTGGAATTACTAATTTCCGAGTTAGACTGTACATACATTAGGGAACTGTTAACTTAAATATTGTCTGTAAATATAAGATCGCTGGTTTCGTTATAAGCCGGTAGCTAAGAGTAACAATATCATTTCTTGGGTACTGTAAAGCAATTTGTAAGAAGTGTTTAGCATAATAAACTTAGGCTTTAAGGTATTTCAAAGGACGTGAACGTAAAGTTCCTTACTGGAGAAAAACTACGACACACCCCCTGGTTAATCTGGTCGGATTGCATTTCGTAGTTTGGAAAATTCGCCATTTACAGAAATGTAAACTACGTGGCGCCACCCGGACGTTAATTATGAGCTATTTAAAACACCCACAATTCTATTGCTGCTGAATACGCTCATTTATCGACTGCACCTTGCTGGAGCACACTATTATTTCTGGGATAATTAGTTTTGTGGGTCATTATCTAATAAATGTTGTCATTCCTAATATTATCTTACCACTGTGGACAAACTGGCTTTCCTCGTGAAGCCTTAAATCGTGATATAATATAATTTAAATAATGAATTATGGTACTCTGCATGCCTAGACCTTGTCCATTAACAAACAAACAAACAAACTGGGAGCTGGAACGCAGAGCAGTTGCCTATTTATTGTAAACATTTCCCACGCTTTAGTTACTGTTTTTTCCTGTTATGTTATTCAATGTTTACATTCTAAAAACTGATTTTTTTCCTTAAATTTCAGAATTTCCTTGGTCATCAATGATTTTTTCAACTATTTCATCTTTCTTCATAATTTTTTTTTGAATATTTTCTATCGTGTCATATGTATTTATTCCTTCTCCTACATTTCTAATATTGTCTAATGCTATAAACCTTGTTACGGGTGAAATGCGCATAGGTTTGATGGCACGTTAATTGCACCATTGTCTTTATGTCACTTTAAATAACTCCGTCCTAACGTCTTGATGCACTACTTTTTCGGAGTCACCGAACCCGTTTTGATGGCCTTCAGCCATACGAGGTGAATTATTGATTCCTTATTAAGCGTATCTCGGTCAAGTATTCAGATGTTTCCCCACACCTGCGGCGATGTGTTTTGTTAAACGCAAGTTTTGTTTCGTTCTCTTCTCCCAGCGATTCTTGACTTGATTGTACGCATTTAGTTCGTCAGTAATTCTTTGCCTAAGTTTGGGCCTTAGTGACTTACAAGGGCAAGATAGTGTCCTACTCACTCGCGCTACCGCGGTTTGCTGTGATTTAATTCAACGGAGACAACTAGGTCTTATTTACCCATCACATTTGTTTGCTCATTCGTCTGGCGTTGCGTATCGTGTTCAGGAGTCGTGGGCTGAATCTATGTGTGCGTTTGTACTCTTATGTTCATTATTTTAATTAGCACTCGCGTTTCGTGAATTTTAGAGCCGTCCCTGGAGTCGTAAAAGTTTGAACTGCTAGTTAGTTGGAAGCTTTTGCGGCAGTTCCTCATTTTATTGCGGCAGGTGCTGAAGATGTGCTCCACGGATTCGCAGTTGTTAGCTGAAAGGCCTTGCTGAGTCCCTGTCGAATATTCGAGAACTTGTGGCTGATTGTTGCCGTTTTCTCTCTGGTGCTGTTTCACATAATTGCTGGGAGTATCCCTTCTTATGTTGGCCAAAGTAAAAATGAACCTGCTTGGATTCACCGGCTTATTTGATATCATCTTCGAGTTTTGTCGGTTATTACTTGTGCATTTATGAAATATGTATTATAAACTTCTGCATACATGGTGGTATACTATTACTATCCTCCTGCTATGTTTGACCTGTGTGATCACTCTAGATTTGTACTTACTTATTTAATCCGGTACCATTATTGGTGTCGAGGTGTGTTTATTAGTGGATGTGCCTTGGTGAATTTCCTTCAGCTTCTGTCCAGTTCAAGCCCCTGTCTTGTAGCGTTTTCCCGATTGCGTTGTTCCAGCTCGTCCTTGGTTTTCCTCTGTGCCTCCTTGCCTGTGGTTTGGCTTCCCATATGCTTTTGGTGAGATTTTGAATTCCCATTCTAGTTAAGTGTCCAAACAATCTTAGTTTGTTTTGGGCAATACATTGCCCTACTGATTTTACTCCCAGATATTGCCTAATTTGTTCGCTCCTCACTCTATCTGTTCTTGTGACCCTTTGATTTTTCGTAAGAATTTCATTTCTGTGGCTTGTAGTCGTTTTGCTTGTCTATCGTTCAGTACCCACGATTCACTACTGTAGATGAGGGTTTGTACGTATATTGTTTTATAAATTTTTATTTTAACCTCTGCTGAAATTTCCTCCTTGTTGATCAAACCATTGTACATGGCACAATACAGTCAGTCTATTTGCTGCTTTTACTTTGTTGTTTAGCTCTTCTTCTATTGTTCTCTCTGCACTGATTGTCGCACCTAGGTATTTAAAGGTTAATTCTACTTTGATCTCCCCCTGTTGTCGTGCTATTACCATTGTTTTGGTTTTGTTTATATTGATCTCCATGTTTTAGCTCCTCATTGCTTCATCCCATATCTCTAAATTGTGTTGCAGGTCCTCTTTGCATTTAGCTATTATAAGCATGTCGTCTGCATATACCAATTCTGACACTGCAATTGGTTTCGTTTGGTAGTAGCCCACATGGAAATTCCTTACTTTATTCTTCACCATTTTTATCACCTCATGAACCAGTATGAAGAGTAGAGGGCTTAGCGTTACTCCTTGTCCGACTCCTACCTCTGTCAGGAATATTTCTGACTCCATGTTCTTTGTCCGTATGCAATTTCTGGTATTGTTTTGCTGTTCCATGCTTCTTTCATAATATTGAGTAGCAGCTCTTCACCTTCCTTTCCCATACACTTTATCATTTCATGGTAGATCTTATGGTATCCGCACGCTTTCCCTAATTTCAATCTTTTGATTGCCTCATGTAGTTCTTCGGGAGACATTTCCTCATCTGTTGTGCCATCTTGCTTACTTCCTTCTGCCTTCCCTTGTTCTGTCTTTTCCCCTTCCATGTTTACTTTATCCGTACCTTCCAAAAGTTCCATAAAGTGCTGTTTCCATCTTCCCATTATTTCTTTTCCATCTGTGACGACTTTCCCATTGCTACCTACCAGCTGTCTCAGTGGACTTTTCTTCTCTCGTATCATGGTTATTAGTGCTAGCTAGAAGAGTGTTTGGTTCTCTCTGAAGTTTTCTTCCATTTTATTTCCTAAGTTCTCTCACGATTTGAGCTTAGCCTCTTGCCCTTTCTTTTTAACTGCATTCCTTTGAATTTTGTATGTCTACAAGTCCTCCTGTTGCTGTGTACCCAGATATTTCTTCCACAGCTTCTTTTTCTTCGCTATTTCTTTCTTGATCTCTTGTGCCCACCATTCTGTCTGTTTCTTGTTTTTCCTAGCTCTGCTTTTTCTAGATACCTCTTCGGCTGCTTCTGTCAGGATTTCCTTGAACTTTATCCACCTCTGTTCTAAGCTTCCCTCCTCCCCTCCCTTCATTCCCTCTATTATTTTCCTAATGCACGGTTGATATATCTGTTTATGTTCTATGTCTCTTAATTTGTATACCCTTATTTTTTCTATTATTCTCTTATCTTCCTTCTTAATTCTGGTCTGTATTGATTCGTTGTCTAGCATAAGTGCCAATATCAGTAAAAAACGGTCACTTCCAATCTCCGGCCCTCTTCTTACTCGGGTGTCATTTTCCTGTTTTCTTCTGGTATTACGATATAATCTATCGAGTACTTTTTCAGCTTGGTTCTCTTCTAGTATATTTATGTATATCTTTATGTTGAAAAAATGTGTTTGTGATAATCAGATTATTTACTATGCAGAATTTTAGCAGCATTAGGACACTGCTATTTACTTTTTCTTCCCCTTCATTTCCAATGGCTCCTCCAAATCTCTCTCTCTGTTTTTGCCTACTCTTCCGTTTAAGTCTCCCAATAATATTCTTACTCCTTTGGCTGAATTCTAAATTTCTTGTAGTTCCTCATAGAACCTTTCTTTAATGTCTTTCCTCCATTATCGCACGATGCTTAGGCTATCACTAGGGTCGTCAACTTCTCTTCCTCTAAACTTAACTCTACACTCATCATTCTTTCTGACTTTAGATCCCATCTTATGATTTTATTCTTGAAGTCCTCAGCCACTAGACACGCTACCCCTGCTGTTGCTCTTTCTCTTGTATCCACTCCTTTATACAGTAAGATGTGTTCGTCCTCTACTTCCATGCGGCCTTGTCCTATCTTTTTTGTTTCCTAATCCCCAGTATGCTCAATTTTGTTTCGTTGAATTCTCTTACTAATTCTATCTCTTTTCCTGTTAAGCTCTTCATATTCTATGTTCCGATTTTAATTGTATCCCTTTTGGGTTTCGTTATTCCATTATCCGTTTTCACGCCTTGTTTCGTCTTCAATGATCCGTCCTTTTCTTGTCTTACAAGTCTTTTGTAGACTACTTTTCATCTCACCATTCAAAGTTCATTCCATTTATTGTAATTTTCCTGTATCCTACTCTTACCATTTTCTTTTTCTTCGTTTGCTACTCTTCTTATTGCTGTTTGTATTCTTCTCTCTTCGAATGTCTGATTGCTGTCAAGGAAGATGTTTTCATTTCTTAGTTTCCATTTTTGCTTTAGCACCTCAAACTTTTGATCGAAACATTTGAACTTCACCACAATCCCTTTTATTTCTACTTTCCCACTTTGTATGCCTCTTCTATGTTAGTGCTTACCTCAACTTCTTCCTCGAAAAACCAGCCCACTTCCTGTATCAAATTTGTGTTAGAGGTCCCCAATTTTGGCCCCTTAATTATTATATTGTTCTTCTTGTCTTTTTTTTTCTTGGGTCGTTAGTCTGCTTTCCAAAGCTTTTATCTCCTGTCTTAGTTCATGCTCCTCTCTTTGCCAGTTTTCTTCTTTCTTAACAGCGTCTTCTTTGAGGGCCCTTATCTCCTCTCTAAAGCTTCTCATTTGCTCATTAATCTCTTTTATATCTCCTTTAGTGCTCCTTGTGTCCTCTTTAATGTCTTTAAGTTGTTTATTCACACTCTTA
>CALNHX010011894.1:0-28840 GCA_940337035.1 Agriotes lineatus
TGATATTTAGGCTAGTACCATTATTTTAGCTTGTGGTTTATTAGGTGCACCCCGAGTACTATAGGAATTAAATGTTAGTACCTGCAATATAATGTACCAGTTGATATTGTTATTGTTTCTAAATGAAATTGAATACCAACTACATCTCATTCAACCTCAAGTTTACAAAATTATCGCTCCATCATAAAAAGCTTTCAATTTTTTCGAACCAGTATTTCGAACACCCTATATTAAAATATCCCGTTTTTATGAAACTTTAGTATTTTTGTATCATAGATGACGACCACCTCAATTTTTGGGAAAAAATATTCAACAGTGGGGAAAATGTGACGTTTCAAATGAAAGCTTGATATTGACAAAAAAATACTAAAAACATGCATTAGTTGGAAAATGCTGAAAGCAATTTAAAATATAAATTACAGTTGAACGGAGAACCTATAGGAGCTTCAATATACATAAGAAATACAAGGTGTTCCATTTAAAAATCAATACTTTTTCAAGCAAAACTTGTTCGGGATACTGTAAACGTAAAAATAATTTTAAAATGTGCCCCTTTCAAACGCTTTAAGATCGCCGTAATCAAACTTTTAATTGGAAAAAGATGAAGGTGTAATCGGAGACCGGCGCACTAAGTGGTACAGGGTATAAAAGGTAAAGATAACTGAACATTGCTTTGTTATCCTTTGTTTTGTTACTGTTACAAATACTAGAAACTCGAATATGATAAAACTAAATACATCGTTTTCACCTACCCCTTTAAAATCCACATGAACATTTAAACTGCACGAATATTGCATAGATTGAATAATTAACTTCCAGACAGCCCTTACTCAAAAGAGACTTTACTATTATCAAACTAATACCATTTCTAATAAAATGTTACTTTGTATGTTCGACTACATTTCAGAAAATACATGAAAAATTGCAATGCATTTCCCTTCATATGCCACTTTTCAGAGGCACATGAACAACCATATATGATTTTAGAAAAATAAATAAGCACAGACAATTCAGATTGATAGCTGATTCGATAACCATATGGTATGCACTGTAAGATCGGTACCTATCTATTTAGTATTTTAACATAACTATCTAAAACGTTGATGTGCATATGTGGCAGTACTGGTCTTAAAATTGTTATACTTGCCTCAATATTTCATTAAACAATACTTTGAATAGTGTACCTCAGGGTTTTCAATGGTAATTTCTTTATATGAAAATAGTTGTTGCTTTCCTAATTATTTTAGAGAAAACTTGTAAAGAACTCTTTTGTAGGGAAAACAATTCTGCACATATTTATACAATCATTTGTCATTTTACATTTTGAAAATCGAAATATTAAATAATCGTATACAAGTGGGATAAGAGCATCATTAATATACGTGTATGTAAGCACACAACTACCTAAAATTGAGAAAAGTGCATTAAGAGAAATGTCAAATCTGTCATTTTCAAAAGTACAGTCGTGTTCAAATAAATCTGGGACAGTGTTTTTTTCACATGCAGGTTAAGTTAAGAATTGAAAAATATCTCCATGGATTTCCTCTTATCAGAAAGAGTTACAGATTTCATTATCTGTTAAAGTTTAATGTAACTCTTGCTGATAGCAGGAAATCCATGGAGATATTCTTCAATTCTTAACTGAACCTACATATAAAAGAAACATTGTCCCAGATTTATTTGAACACGACTGTACTTTAGTAGGCAAATGTCATTATGTCATTCATTTGACACTATTGCAGTTAGGTAATGAAGCCATTACACCACTCAGTTAGGTAATGAAGCCACTACATAACTGAGTGGTGTAATGAGCTTCATTACCTAACGGAAAGAGTGTCAAATGAGTGACGTAATGAGTCACTTATCCCACTGCAGTAGATAGTTTTGTTTGTTATGGACCAAGTCTAGGCATGCAGAGTACCCGGTACCTACCTTAGACACCAACTGCTATGGTCAAACTGATGAAAAGACTTCTGCCTCCACATTTTTGTTAAGTTCTACATATAAAAAAAAATATATATATTTTGTTGATGAGAAAGTGCCAAGTGTAAAATGGTGGTATGCTGGAAGTAGTTCACGTGAAATAAGTACCATGACTACCATGTTCGCCGCCATATTTGACAGATGCAAACAAATTCAACTAATTTGCTTCAATAATTTCAAGGCACCACTGATTTTTGTAAAAATGCTAATTTTAATGTCTTTAATTTTCCAAAATATAAAATGACAAATGATGGCATAAATAGATGCAGAATTTTTTTTTCTCCAAAAACTTATGTTTGCTCTAAAATAATTAGGGAAGCAAATATTTTCATATGAAGAAATTACCATTGAAAACCCTATGGTGCGTAAAGCATTTCTACACCCTGTATATTGAAATTTAAACTACATTTTAGCCACAGTCTATTTTCTTATAGACTGTGATTTTAGCACAATCAATTTTTTTCATATGATGGTTGACACCATTGGGTTATTTTCAATGTAGGTATATAATAACTGATTTATTTTTAATTTCTGAATACCTAGATAGTACTTATACAAAATAGGCAATTCAGCAGCTTGAAAAGAAATGCCACCCCAAAATAATGAAGTAAGCTCCACAGACCGCTCCTGAATCCAAAAACAGTACAACAGGTATTTGTCCATTTTTATACGGAGTGTTTCATTTAAGGTGCAAACATAGGGAAATAGCATGAGAAATCGTATACTACATAATATAGGTATATGCAGATTCCTATTTGCCGCTTGAACTGATAGGATTGATGTGCAATCAATCGAAAGAGAAAAAAAACTGAGCTTAATTTGATACTACCTCACTTGAATTTCAAGATGCTTAAGATAGAAATAGCTTGAAAACTGTAATAAATATTTTGCATTTTATTCACAAAAAACAGACCAGCCGCGATCAAATTTGTTTATGTCAAACAAACGTTATTTTCTGTCAGTTATCAATTCACGTATTTAACTAATTACTATGAATAATAATGTCAGGGCTCAAAGTGGTATTTGCATTGAAATTTATGTAAATAGTGACCAAACATTTCAGAATTATGTACCAAATATGTACCACGTATTATCAATGTCACCAAACTTCAGTATAAAATAAAAATGAATGTATTATAAAAAAAATATTGTAGAAAATATTCTATACAAAAGGCGATAGATACAGTAACAAAATAAACTTTAATTTTGGCAATACCTGTATATTAACAAAACAAATACTTTTTATAATTGTATTATATACCGAGGTTGAAAGTGTTTGATTACTGTCGAGAGATTAAGTAGTTAACCGAGACAGGAACGAAACTTTTCACTGTGGTGTGTATACTATTTTACTCACAATCGGTTTTTGTTATTCTTCATATAATTATGTAAGTTTCAAATAATATGTATTTTTATCGAAGTTTCATAAGTCACTTTAACAAAGGAATCTGCAACACTGTTGCTAGGTAAAATGACAAGTTCATTGATAGTGACGTAAAGTACAGTAAACAATGACTCGCTTTCCTACTGTTTTGAAGGCTAGAAACGTACCTATTATTACCGATTAACTGACTGTAAGTAATAGTATATTACATTCCGAGGTGGAAAGTGTTTCATTACTGTTGAGAGACTAAGTAGTTAACCGAGACGCAAAGCGTCGAGGTCAACTTTATCTCAAGACCGGAATGAAACACTTTCCACATCGGTATGTATACTGTTTTATTCGCAACCACTTTATTCTAAACAATAATTGGAAGAATTATTATATTATGATTCCACAGGTTGTGAAGCGCATGAGTGGATGAACGAGATTTCCATTGTCCCTACCTACTAGACACCAATCGGCAATTGACTACTTTCCAACCACTGCGCTGGCGCTGCCACGACAACCACTTTTCCGACCAGTTGGAAAGTTTGAAAGTTGATAATAGCTTATTTTCCAACTTTTTAAAAGTCAGTAATCACCTTATTACATATATTGTAGAATATCAAAAATGGTAGAAATGTGGGAAATATGAACTTTATGTACCTTTTTTTAAATTTATGTAATTTTATGTACCAAGCTAAAAAATATGTACTTTTACATAAAATATGTACCGGCTTCGAGCCCTGAAATTATTGAAAACGTATCAGCCGACACCACTATACCAAATTGGAAGGATAATGACATTTCCGAAAGTGAAGATGACAGTTCAAAGAAAATAACATCGAAAAGCAGCAGAGCAGTGAATACTTGTTAAATTATTTTGAACAGTAATCAGATAGTGACTGGATACATACTTTACATTTGCTTAAAATCAAGCAAATCATAAAAGAAAATGGACAGAAAAATAAAACACTAATTTTCAAAGTATAATTATATGTACTACATATTCATTTTCTATCAAATAATAGTTATTTACTATAAAAGTGGGATAAGAGCATCATTAATATACGTGTGTGTAAGCACATAAGTACAGGTGACAGATTCTAGATTGAAGAATGGTGAAAATTGGAACTAATGTTAGAATCTAGTAATTTCCAAGTTTTGTATTGGTAACACTTTTGACATCTATCACATTGACATTAAATTGTTAACCTTATTTAAGCTAAATGACACAATAAATCAAAGGCGTACTCAACATTGTGGTGTGGCGATTTTCATAACAGAATTAACAACACACACAAAAATGTCAACAATAACAATATCAATAACAAAATAACAGAATTAACAAAATCAACAGCAACAGCAATTTTCACACTATAAACCCAAAGAGTCTGTCATATGACGTTAGTCACTGGACAAACAAAATCCCTCTACCCACCGCTACTGATTGCTTGCCATTTAAAATATAACCAAACTTTGTATGTTTGACAAGTTTCCACATATTTCCAATTCATCAAATATGATCACAGCGCCTTTCATGACCTACCTTGAGTGTCAATCTAGTTTCTGTAACTTGTAACATGTGAGCAAACGAAAATATAATCAAGCTTTGCTTTGAAATATTTGTTGTATGAATAATATGTTGGTGCCACTGTAAGTCTATGTCAAATTTGAGGTTAGCAGGTTAGGTTTTCCGTCAGTTTTGACACAGACTGACGAAAAACCTAACCTGCTAACCTCAAATTTGACATAGACTTACAGTGGCACCAACATATTATTGATACAACAAATATTTCAAAGCAAAGCTTGATTATATTTTCGTTTGCTCACATGTTATACGAGCGAAGCGCAGCGGAGCGAGTGTTTAATAAAAGAGTGAGTAATCAGTTTATAAAACGAGTTGCATACTATACTTTTTCTACGACCACAAATTTAGAGAATATAACATCATATTATTTCATTCAAATTTTGACATTTATTATATTAGGTTAACTTATGCTTGACAAACGTCAAAGTGACGGTTGAAAACTAACTTGATTTTAGTTTTGGCTGTGACTAATAAAGCAAATACTATTTGAACCTAACTTCACCCCATGACTGGGTAGAAGACACCATCTGCAGGTGGATCAGTAACATGCTCCATGACAGGAAAATACAATCAACCCTTTCTGGTGAGACAATGGAGGTGGAAGCTGCCAAAGGATGCCCACAGGGGGGAGTTTTGTCACCCCTGTTGTGGAACCTGGTAGTGGATGAGCTCTTAGTCGAACTAAATAGGGAAGGTTACTATACCCAGGGGTATGCCGATGATCTGGCGATACTCATCTCGGGGAAATTTGATAACACAGTCTCAGAGATTATGCAAAAAGCTCTAAGAATTGTGGAGAGGTGGTGCACCAAAGAGAGCCTAAGTGTAAATCCGCAGAAAACGGTACTGGTTCCATTTACTAGAAGAAGGAAATTGGACAGGCTAAAACTGCCAAACCTCTTCAATGAACAATTGCAAGTGAGCCAAGAAGCTAAATATCTGGGCATAATCCTGGATGCTAAGTTAACCTGGAGCTCACACATTCAAAAAATTGCACATAAAGGCAAAAGAACTATTATGGCAACAAAGCTTGCAGTGGGCAAAACCTGGGGACTTAAGCCAAGCATGGTACACTGGCTGTACACTGCTGTGGTGAGACCTATGGTATCCTACGGATCGCTGACCTGGTGGCCAAAAGTAGAACAAAAGCAAGCCAAACTGGAGCTTTCCAAACTCCAAAGGCTGGCTTGCCTATGTATAACAGGGGTGATGAGAAGCACTCCAACTGCAGCTATGGAAACCCTGCTAAGCCTTCCTCCCCTAGATATCATAATCAAGGCAGAGGCAAGGATGGCGGCGTATAGACTGAACTATAATGGCAACTGGCAAACCAGTTTCGTCTCTGGTCATACCAGAATAACCAGCAATATCACTAATCCATTACTAGAAATGAGCAGTGACACAATGCCTATCAGGCATAACCTTAACAAACCCTTTTACATTCAGCTAGAATGGAACGAAGGGCTGGCACAAAGACGTGGTCAGGAAGGAAAACCAGTCTGGTATACAGACGGATCCAAAACTGATAGCGGTACTGGAGCTGGGATATATGGGGAATCTCCCCATTTTGAAGCCTGTGCATCTTTGGGGAAGCACGCAACAGTATTCCAAGCCGAAACTCATGCCATAGACACTTGTCTACAGGAAAACATAAAGAGGAATTATCAAGGCAAAGATATCCTTGTCCTAACTGATAGCCAGGCTGCCATAAAGGCCCTAGCTAGCTACCGGATTAACTCGAAACTAGTCTGGGACTGCCTTCAAAATCTAATAACCCTGGCAAACCACAACAAAGTAACCCTCATGTGGGTTCCGGGCCATAAGGGGATAAAAGGCAATGAAAAAGCTGATGCCCTCGCAAAAGAGGGAACAGAAATAGCATTTAATGGTCCTGAACCAGTATTTGGAATTTCTAAAACCTCTGCTCGTGGCTGGTTGGCTGGGTGGATAAAAAGATCGCACCATAACCACTGGAACCATGTGGATGGATTAAGACACAGCAAGACCATGCTAAAAACACCATCTAAAAAACTAACAGATGATGTACTGCGACTAAGCAGACACCAAATTAGGCAAGTGACAGGACTGATAACTGGACACTGCAACCTACGCAAGCACATGCATACAATGGGCATCCTAAATGAGGAACCCATATGCAGACTATGTAATGAAGAGGACGAAACAGCCTCTCATATTATTTTTGACTGTGAAGCCCTCGCCCGATGGAGACATTCGCTCCTGGGTGGAGCCAATACAAGAGAAACTCTAATTAGAGAAAACCTAGTGAAAACGTTACTAAACCTAATAAAGACGGCAAAACTTTTCACTGAATAATGTGATATGATGAGTAACACAATAAGCCTAAGGCTGCAGTGTTCTAGGCTCCTAACCCTGTCATCAACTCACAATTCAATCAATCAATCAATCAACCCCATGACTAAAATATCGTTGCCAACTTCAGATCATGACTAAGAGGCTCTTTAGTCATAGTTTATGAAGGCATGATTAAAAGGTCACTTAGCGACGTTTATGTTAGTACGTTAAATTAGCGATGTGTCGATCCGGTCGGATTCGATACAAAGGATCGAATCCGGGGCAGGATCGATTTGGATCGAGTCCAAGTTTCGGTCCGGAATCGTTCCGAGGAACGAAAAGGTCGAGAGGCTTCAATCCTCGCGGACATTCATTCCTTTGGCATTCCGTTATTCAATCCATTTCAATACAGAATACAATACAATGTGTTGATGGGGAACAGCAAATGATGATGGTGTTCGTTTTAAAGGATCGACGTCGACAGGCGACACATGATGCGGCCGAACTTGCATGCTTTTTATCAGTGATTTATGGCTTTTGGCGGCTTTGTATGTGCCCAATTGATGTCTGAGACATATAAACATACTGAATTACCGACTGCGTGACCACTCACCAAAACAAAGATACTCGCGTTGTTCGTTCCGGGTCCGGTATGACCGAGGACCCCGGGTGTCTGAAATGCACATTCAATATTTAGATGTCGATCCAAGGATCGAGTCCGATGGACTCGATCCACTTGCGGAATGGGATTGGAATGAACGAGTCCGCAAAAGTATCGAAACTTCCCATCACTATGTTAAATGGCATTTTAGTTACAGGAGTAGAAAAAATAACTTTAGGCTATGCATTTTTTTAAATCGAATCGCCTAGCAATTATCATTTTTGTATTGTGTTGTAACACACTTGTTTATACATTAAATATAATTTTTATTAACAGAGAGTTCCAATTAACAGGGAAAACGTTGGTACCCACTAACACGGATAATCAAGGTTCTACTGCATACGCATTTATATACACTTTTATATATTTTATTTTTATATAATTAAGATATATAAGTTATTATTTTACTTACTTTATTAATTTGGCACATAGAGCTCTTTGTTCCCATAGAGGCTCTGAAGAGCAGATAAGGCATGTCCATTCTTTGGTTTCAGTAACTTTATCGTACATTGGCTTATCTAAATTGCACTTGAGGCATTTCTAAAATAAAATACAAACATAATTAGTAATCAATTGATAAGTCAGTAATTAGTAGAAATTACATGTTAAATGAAGAATAAGGGCTTTGTTAATAGTATTATGTACTTAACACATATAATTTTACAGAAAGTTATATTTATACGAATGGGGCCATAATTATACAGATTGTCTGCAGGTACAAAGTTAACACGTAACTAGATACAGAGACGGCTTGTTTGCCTTAAAATTTTAAACTGTCTCTGTATCTAGTTACTGTGTTAACCTTGTACCTGCAGACAATCTGTATATAACAGCAAAGAGATAAGAACAAAAAAAATGCTTGAGTAAGAAAGAGATGACCATACAATAAAATTATTTTAGTAGGCATATTTCGTTGGCATATGCCATAAGTAAAATGAGCGTCAAGACTACTCGAATATTTGCTACGATGTTTATCTCTTTCTTACTCAAGCAATATGTGTTATTTTATTGTTCATGTTATTTCATTGCTGTTATATATCATTTTGGCCCCATCGGTATTGTAAATTCTAAGAAGTATTCTAGAAATCAAAGTATTGTTGTTTGTAGAGTTGTTGCAAGATCTTCTGGACTGCAGCATAGAAAAAAAGATATTACAATGCCGCTACAGACTGTTTTAAAAATATCATCTCATTTGGATCGTTTGAGGTTGCAGTTAGACATTCTGTTATTTTCCTCTGTACTTTTAAAAATCAGTCTTTTTGAGACTACATCCCTATTATCTGCTATCATATGTTCGGTAAATGGTTGCTGGGCGCCACTACTAGAAACCGATATTAAGTTGTACTGAAGAACTAGTATTCTATCCTTTTTCACGTTTCTCTCACTTGCCAAGATGTGCAATTCATAGTCCATGAGATCCTGCAACATCTCTGATAGTCCATGGGTCTTTTACATAATATGAGGTGTCACCCAAAATCAAAGAAAATATGTAACCATAAAGATTACTAATCCCGACTCACCACTTACCAACATTTTCTTTAAAATAGTCCCCTCAGACATGCCTACAGCAGTTTCTGGGGGTTTTCTGTGATTTGGAAAATTGCCAAGTCACATTAGGTCACTCAAGTTCGTCGCCTGCGTTGATAGGTTAGTACGTATACAAAGCCTGCCAGTTAGGCTGTTTTGACATTTATTTCAATAGTTCATATTTTGCCCATTGGCGCTAGTTCACACAATTTGACGTTTCAAATTTGAAAGCTTGTGTTTGGTCGTTGCATTCCTTCATGCGGAAATAGGGATAGGAAGAATGTCTTCTATCGCGAATTTCCATCAAATATGATGATTTTTTTGTGGCTGGATAAAGGTTATCATGAAAAGGAAAATATGTGATCCATAAGATGGTGTCAACCAGCGCCAATTGGTCATAATTTGCGTATTACCGACATTCGGCTATCTGGCAGGCTTCATAAAGACGAAATGTTTGTTAATCAACACAGGTGACGCACAAGTTGTTAGTTGTTGGCACAGTGATTCAGAGAGGATGCTACTCGTCTCATTACTGTAAGGTCACTAGATGAATACAATAGGGGCCGGTTGCAGAAAGCAACGTTAAGCCTGGCGTTAGCTAACGCGACGTCAAAGTGAACAAAAACGAATCAAATCTCAAATGCTTATGGTAACTAATACATTAGTAAACAAAATTTGATGCGATTTTGTTCACTTTGACGCGATGTTAGCTAACACCAGACTTGACATTGCTTTCTGCAACCGGCCCTAAGTGTAAGGTACCGCTATTAGAGTTTTTTTTTATATGTCTTTGTCGCACAACTTAGTCAAACTGGGGATAACAAAACACAATTTAAAAACATTTTGATGTAACTTTGACGAATACTACTGTTGATTGATAATAAGTGACATAACCCAACATATTTTTAATTTTACAGCAGTGTCATTGCACCAAAAAGAAAATCCCCAAAAACTAGTGTCTTCCTTATTGCATTTAGGAAATTTGTATTTATCTTTATCTTATAATTTTTTCAAGCGAGGAATGGCATGGCAGTACCTCACACTTACAGCCACTCTTATAAAGACCACTAATCTGAGGTTAACTGTAATTCGTTGTTATAAGCACTAACGTTTTGATGTGCTTTTGTTTATTTTACAATGAATTAAAGTTAACCTCAGATTAGTGGTCTTTATAAGATTAGCCATGTGTGTGTTGATCTAGTAACTTTACTTTACTGCAAATTACTAGAAGAAACCCTTGATTTACACAGTACTGCAATGGCGGCTATATTGTTTCAGATTTAGCCACCATCGCAATATTTTTCCAGTTTTGCTTTACTGTTGAAAAACCATATTCCAACAGGTTCGAGTAAACAATTCAAACTACCAGAACTTTTGGGTGGCACCTCATACATTACGATATAACATAGTTACTTGGTTCTTAGCTGTCGCATCTGTTTAGGTCATGCAATTTACTAATGTAGAGCATATGCTCTTCACTAATTTGTAAATTCGTAATACGGTAAATACAGAACCCACAATTTTCAAAATATAATATCCAGCAAAAAGTTAAAATATCCAGTATACAATTTTCATGGATATTAGTTTTTGTTTGTCCAAAGACTCAAATGGTATATTATAACACCAAGGGAGAGAAAGGCATGATTTTTCCCGTGGTATAAGTTTGAAGCACGAGAGCGAAGTCCAAGGGCTATAAATACATATGTATAATTCTCCTTGGTATGCAAATCAGCTACTGTCTTTGGCAATTTGGTCCGTTGATATGACGTTGGACCTATAGGTGTTCTTGAAAATCCATTATCATTCAAGATATTCATATTATATTTATTGGACCATTAATTGACATCTCTGTAGCGATAACCCAGAAACCACAATAACAGAAAACATTCTAGTAAAGGTTGCTCTTTTATTAGTACCCTTCAAGAGCGTTGTTTGTGGATGTTGATACAGAAGCATCACCCAAGTACCAAGTTTCCTCTTTGCACTAATCACTGTTCTTTAAAGTATTCAATAAACACCTTTCTTCTTGATATTTTTGCAGACATGCTTCGGAATTGGCAATGAAAGTTTTCGGGCATGTTGCAGAATGCAGAGCGTCAATGAGTAGATCAAAGAAAAAAATGACGATTGTTTGATTTATTGGCTGATCGAGTTGTTAATTTGTAACTACTTATTAAAATGGTAAACAAAAAGTATAGATCAATATCAGAGGCTAAAAATATTTTTCCACGGCTCAACTTTTAGTTCTTCTGACCTATTAGTCATTTTGCAATTCAGTACTTAATTTTGCACAAAATACATTTAAGACGGACGAGCGAGGTATTAATATGTTGCTCGAAACTTTATTAAGGCAACTTGATATGTTATTTTGCTGGCCACATTTTAATGTTTGAACATTATTTACCTTGATAGTAACAATCAAGCTGCTCAAAAAATCTTTTGCCGATTTCATTTGTTTACCGCGTTGAAATTGTTGACCAATTCATTCTTAAAATTAAGCAACAGTAAACGAACTAACGAAGTAAGCCAATTCTAATTATAATCCATATTTACCGAAATTTGGAAGAACAAAGAAATTGAGTTGATCCCGAAACAATTTCATTCTAATATTCAAAGTGGCAATTAACCTTCAGGAAAATCATCTATCTGTCTATAATATATAAAGAAAAGTCCTGACTCATTCACTGACTCATCAATGCCCAGCCCAAACCCTTGGTTAATAAATCCCTACGGAAGGAACTAGCCTAAGATGCATAGTCTTCGCACGGCTTCTAGCGCAAGCGCTAAGGGGTTCTAGGCGGAGCTCGGTCACCTAAATGGGGCTCAGGCCAAGAAAAAAATATATACTTTGATTGATACAACATGCCTGCACCACATCGGACACAGAACAAAAATACGCAGTTAAAAAAACTACTAATAAGAAACTGCCTCACATAGGACACACGTTACTGAGAGGTTCTATGCAACGACTCAAGGTAAGTAACCAATCGATTGAGTACCTCTAGGGTCAAAACCATTCAAATACCGCATGAGGAACCAACCAGAAGAAAAACAAAACCCTTGGTAAATTACCAGCGGAAATGAGGGCGTTAGCAATGGGTAAACACCCGTTACTTTGTATTGCAGAAATCTGATTAAACGCTTCTGAACTCGCTCAATTTGTATCTTATATATATTATACATAGGTGACCAAATAACTGCAGAAAATTCCAATCTGGTTCGAACATAAACATTATAAAGTTTTATTATAGTTTGACTATTTTTAAAATTAAACGTGTTGCGTATTAAAAATCCTAACATTTTTAATGAATGATTCACTGACTTATTAATATGTAAGGGAACTGTCAAATATGACACCCAGATCAACTATCTCATCTTTGACGTTTAATAAAATTTGGTTCATACTATATGGAAATCGGATAAAGTTCTTCTTTCTAGTGAACGTAAGAGTGTAGCATTTATTAACATTAAAGTACAAATTATTTTTTTCACTCCATTCATAAATTTTATTCATGTCACTTTGCAAAGCGGTACAGTCGTCTAGCGAGTGCACAACCTTCCACAGCTTCAAGTCATCAGCAAACAAAGCATTTTCAAACTGATCGATGAGAGCTGGCAAGTCATTGATAAATAAAAGAAATAACAAAGGTCCCAAATTGGCACCTTGGGGAACTCCCGATGGTGCTTCATACTTTTTTGATACACAGTTTTTGTAAACTACACACTGCCATCTATTTTTAAGGTAAGAATCTAGAAGTAAAAGTAATTTATTTGAAAATCCAAAATCTTGCATTTCTTTATTAAGATGGTATGATCAACCTTATCAAAGGTTTTGGCAAAATCTGTGTATATTAAATCAACTTGCAAATTACTGTCCAAGGATTTAGATATTTCATGTGTAAACGGTTACAAATAGGTAACTGTTGAGCGATTTGGCATGAAACCGTGTTGGGTGTTAAATATTTGAGATTTAACATAGGAAAATATTTTTTTATATAAAATTGTTTTAACCCGAGAACGCTCGCATCGTGGTCGTTTTGCCGCTAGCGTCATATTTTCCCCCTCCTTTCTATATTTCCGCTGCAAATTTACCCCAATTTTACAAGTCTTCTCAGATCGCATTTAGTGGTTAGTCAGAGGTGAAACTGGGTAAGAAATTGTTGTTCGACGCAAAATATACGTTAGTGGTCTTTTTGACCGAATCGCGAGTCTTAAGGAACACAACTGTTAATGATGGTGTTCTTAGAAAAGTAGCAGTGATAACTTTAGATAAATTCAACTAAGTAATCACGCCTTCTGATTACCATAGTAATTTGATAATAGTGATAAGCAATTTGTGAAATTAAAATAAAATACTCTTATAAGATTATGTTTTTTTCAATAGCTTTGTAATTTTTCTATATGTATTTCCTTGTATTAGAATAACTTTTTGTTAGTAATAAAACGATTACCTATGTGTGTATATTATTGTAATAAATTAACAGAACGAAAAAAAAAATTATATCGTACAGAGGATTACATTTTCCAAAGTTGGTCAAAAAGACCGAGTGTGAGCGCTAATGCAACTTTTTAAGCGCGAGCGTTCTCGGGTTAATATTGACTAAAGTATTGATATCGGTCTATAGTTAACAACATTTGTTTTATCTCCACTTTTATATACTGAACAGACTTTAGCAATTTTCCATTGATCGGGATAAGTACAAGTTTAAAGATAAATGAAGAAATAAAATATGAGGAAGTTGACAATTTCAAATATCTGGGGACTATTATAAGTAGAAACAGTGACCAATACAATGAAGTGTAGACGAGAATCATGGTGGGAAATTAGAGTACGTATGCACTGTAGGGGATATTAAAATTGAATCCAAGTTTCACAAGGGGTAAAGTTAAAACTGTTATAAAACAATGACTAACCTGACAGTGAATCATGGACACTAAATGCAAAGCTAAATAAATAGCAGACGAATTTATGGTGTTACAAAAACCAATCAAGAAATTTAAAAAATTATATAAAGAACCAGACATTTCAGCAAGTATAAAAGCATAAAAATTACACTGGCTGGGACACATAATGAGGATGGGAAAAGAAGGGCCTCCAATAATTATACTGACCAGAGAAATACAGGAAGAACCAAGAAAAAAGGAAGACTGAGACAGAGAGTTTGACAATGTAAAAGAAGATCTAAAAGAGTTAGGAATAGGAAACTGGAAGAAAAAAGTCAAGAATCGCAAAGTATGGAAGGAAATAATGCAACACGCCATGGGCTTCCAAGTCCCCTAGCGTTGAACTACAGTAGAACTCGCTTTTAACGATCTTGGTTACAGCGAATTCACGTTTATAACGAATACTTTTGAAGGTATATTTGAATTACATTTGATTTAATGCATGTATTTCATGTTTATTACGAATTCGTTTCAAGGGAATAACGAACCAAAATTTAAGAATATATTCTTAGGACTGGTCCTTTTCTTCGTCTCCTAATAAAATGTAACTGAAATTTATTATTTTGTTGTGGCAACATTGTAATAACGAAGATTTTCTATGAAAATAGTGGTCAGTTAAATTTCTTAGTAGGCCGCTTTCTCTAGCTCTCTCTAGCACTCTGTAGAATTACTACATCGTACCCACCAAAGTAAGTGCGAGCTAGTGGCTAGTGGGCATTATAAGCAACTCCATTTTCTTAGAATCCAGCAAGCTTCCTATAGGATCCAGTTCTTCGAAAAGCGATAATGGGTTTCACCCGATGTTATGGTTCAGTTCTGTTATCGCATTCGGCAAAACGAAAGTGTTGCGTCATAGCCACGTCCTAGCTATTGTATTTTTTTAAACAAAACCTTTTACAGGATTAAAAATACAATAGCTAAGACGTTGGCCTATAACGCAACAAAAAGAGTTGCGAAAATCTTCAACTGGATGTATCTTAGTCGTTCCTTTACTAACATTCCGTATGTACCTTCGCATTTTCTGGTTGTGGAAAAATGTTGGGAGTAGAAATTACACGGGAGTTGGAAATTTGCTCAAATTATGACCTTCTTGGATATAACGAATAACAGTTATTGCGAACAAATATAGCGATCCTGTGGAATTCGTTATAACAGAGTTCTACTGCATATAAAAAATAACATAACCCGTTGTTTTATTAAGAGTTTGCATAAATTGTCCATATCAATTGTCTTAGAATAAATATGTTACACAGATTCACACATTTATAATAGATATTAACAATACAAGTTTGATTATGAGCATCTTAACAAAACGAGTTTGATTGTCAAAACGAGGCGGTGAGCCGAGTTTTGCAGCAATCAAATGAGTCTCATTAAGTGCCATAAGCGTAATAATATACCGGGTGCTCTATTTAAAAGGGGATTTACTAAAAAAAATAGAAAAAAACATAAGAAACCCATTTTAGAGATATTGACCTGGAAAATCACCTATCTCACATCAATACACATTAAAAATGTAATAAAAATGTAAAGTTTGCAACAAATTGTTAGAGCCGTTTTTGAATAAATCTAAAAAAACTGAAAAATCACAAGAGTAAACCCCATACTTCCGGTGATGCAATTTTCTTCAAAAGCTTGCTGTCGCATCTGCATAGTACACAAAACTTTTATATGAAGTTTCAATGCCATACCTTTCTTTGTTTTCGAGATATTCTGTTCACAGACAGACAGACAGACAGACCAATGAGCAAAAACATGTTTCTTGCGTTCCGGGGACTCTAAAACGTGAATATCTGGTGAAAACTCAATTTCGAATTTTTGAGGTGAAACCAATACTTCCTTTAACGTAAAAGGAAGTAAAAATGGACAAGCATTGAAGAATCTAATCACACAAATTACAAAATAGGAAAAAACTCAGTAATGTGAATAGATGTGAACTGGGCAATAATTGGAAAAGGTAGATGAATAGATCAAGAGGTACAAAATACAACCAATAAAGCAAATAGAATATTTATGTAATCTATCAAAGGACGATTTGCGCCACTGATATATTGATCTGATTGATAAAAAAAATTTCATTAAACTATAAATAACCTTTGTACCTTTATAAAGTCTAATGGGAATATAATTCGTTGAATTTTGCGCCAATCATCATCTCTTCAATTTAAGACATTGGCTAATAGGACCTTCTACCATAATGACAATACAGCGACTCGCAATTACAAGCTAACTTGGTTTTGTGTCACTGATTTAAAGATGTCAGTTGATTTTTCTAGCTTATGTCGTGCGTTTTAAGCATAAAAAGCAATAAAAAGTGTATTTGGGACAAACGTTGATCATTAGCATCGATATTCACGTAATGAAATAGTATTACGCTCTTTTTGCTATATATTTTAAATCATTATATTCTCTTCCTAAATATAATTTGTAGTACGCCTAATAATCTAAAATTTTTTAAAGGAATATCATTTCGTTAATAATCTCAATGCAAGAAAATACAACTCGTCCTACAGACTCGTATTTTCTGCTTTGGGATTATAAGTTATATTATTCATCAAAAAATCATAGATTAAAAGAGTACCATTACCCCCGATAATATATGAGTGCAATAGCATTTGATATGTCACTTGACACCATTGTTAATATAACAGATGTGATCAATTTGTAATTGTTTAGTCTAGGCCAACATGCCTGGTTTAATGATTTCATAAAGAGTTATGAAATAGTTTTTTTCTACGGTCACCTTTAAAACTGACTATTAAACGCTCACTGTCAATGCGAAAAGTTAGCGATTCACACATTTTTTCCCTAGTAACCATTTTAGCATCGCAACCACGTAAACAATGTCTTAATGAAATAATCGCGTCACTTCATTTTACTTTACGCATCGCCATGGCTAACCTGATTGTTATTGTAAGTCGTCATTTTTCTGGAACTGGCTAAAATTATTGACATTTGCATCACGGTGCGTCCATCAACACGCAACAGATTTATCGAGTTTGTGAGTTTTTGTGAAGTTGAAGATGGAATCTGAAGGTAATTGCACCCCGCCTGAAGTATTTGAAGCCTCCCAGACAGCAACCAACGATTTGTTGCCGGCCAAATTGCGTGGCCTTTATGAACGGCGGTACAACGACTTCATCAAATGGTGTGTATCGAAATTTCAATTATTTAACAATTTTGTTATTTATTTAGGACCGTAGAAAAAATGTTGTATGTATTTCGAGTGTAAAGAGCCATTTTGGTATTCGGTTGCTTTTTCGCGTCTCGCTGCCGCTCGGCACGAAACTTGCATCCTCATACCAAAATGGCTCTCTTTACACACTAAATACATAAATATCTATTTTGCACTTCCGGGACTAAAGTTGATATTTTTTGCACTTCCGGTACTAAAGTTGATACTTTAGTCCCCGTAAACAGGGACTAAAGTAGCTCATTTAATTCCTAGGGACTAAAGTAAAAATGATACCGTAACTATGGTAAATTTATGTACACACGAGGTTAGTAGGTTAGGTTTTGTTTGTCATTTGACACACACTGAGGCAAAACTTAACCTGCAAATCTCGAATTTGACATACTGACAATACACTTCAGTACTGCCAACTGATTCAGGCTATCCAGGACCTGCTGCAATTCAGTTTTTAATAAATTGTAATTGTCAGTTTCCAAATTGACAGATTCGAAATTTTGGAAATGTTTGATGATAATGTTCCCAAAAGTGCAAAAAATAGCGTATATACCTAAGGACTAAAGTGCCTAAATCCCTTGATCCCTCGGGATTAAATGGTGCACTTTAGTCCCTCATACTATAATATACTATTCTTATGCGCAAACGGTGCCTTTTTTCTTGAATATTTTGATGTAATTGGTCTAAAAGATTAGCATAACATTCACTGTTTATCGTTTATTCTTGTAGAAGGTAATCGTTCATCAAAATCTTTTTTGCTTTGCAGAAAACCGATGCCATTACCATGACAGCTGATTTTAAGGTCTTTACTTTCCCTGGATCCAAAAAAACTACATTCTGCTTATTGCTTTAATTTAAATTTTGTGTCTGGGGCATAAATTTGATCAGTAGTAACAAATCGATGCATAAAATCAGTTGCATTGTTTTTAAAACTGTCGAAACACTTGTCAAAGTTACATTCGAACATGTTTTTGGTAGAATGTGTGCAAACGCGGCACCCTGCATGCAGACAGCTTTTTCATGCCCAATTCTTAGGTTAAAATATCGCACCTCAGCTCTTTTGAGATGCTCATAACATTAGCCATTTCACTTAATTTCAGTCGTTTGTCTTTCAATACCATATCATGGATTTTAGTAACCATTTCTGTTGTAGCGACACTTCTTTGGCACATCCACCCAGCACACTTTCTGTCTATTTAAAAATGTTTGCACCTTTTGACTTTTGTGTACAAAAATTAAATAACCGCACAATGGTCAGTATTTTCCATTATTATACAAATACAAATACGTTTTCTTTAAAAACAGCTAATTTCACAGATGGAAGTTGACAATTTTGAATATACACTTATATTTATGTATTTAAAATACGTGAAGGCTAACCAATTATCATCCTGCCCTCGAACATCCGTTCTTTACTTCAAAAATAAAATGTAATCATAAATTAAAAATATAGAAACATGAAACAGAACGGAACAGTCCCAATTCATTGTAATTTTAATAGATGAATAGTTAAATTTCGACATACAATTTGTGCTATACATTTTAACATTCAGAGACCCCCAAAACCAAGAGAAAAGAACAAAGATGCACCATATGGGATAACGCATATATACTTCTTTATAGTGGAGTGCCACATAGGGAAAGGGCACAGGCCAAAGTGGCATGTCTAGTAAGAGCCGAACGGAAAGATAAAATAGTAGGATGGGAATTTATATTATACAGATTGACGAGGATAGAACTCAAAACAGTTGAAGATAGATTCTACAAACACCTTCGGGGAATTAACTTCACCGATGGAGACTTTAATGAAAGTGGACCGGAACAGTAGAAAGTATGGAGGACTAATAGGTGCATAAGGAGAAGATAAAATAAACAATCATGGATTAAAACTTCTTGAATGTTGCATTGAAAATATTTTTGTGATTATTAATACTTTATTTGGACATGAGAACATACACAAATTCATACAAAGAGAATCCAACAAGAATGAATTTTCAGTAATTTATTATAATGTGTATCCATTATGTGCGTCGGTCTTCGATTACGCTTTCAGTCCTTTTCCAATAAGAATTTTGATTGAGGTACCTCTAATGGGGTTGAATGGGGACATTTTAAAATGATTTTGACATATACAGAGTATCCCAAAAAAGTATTAATTTTGTAAATGGAACACCCTGTATCTCTTTATATCTATTTAAGCCCCTATTAAGTCCTATATTCAATTGTAACTTTTCATTTAAATTGCTTTCAGGGTTTCCAACTCCTGAACAATTTTACTATTTTTGGTCAATATAAAGCTTCCATTTAAAACTTTTAAATTTTCTCCACTTCTCAATATTTCTTCACTGAAGATTGAGAGGGTCATCACCTAGGATACAAAAATACTGAAGTTTAATAAAAACGGGATATTTTAACACAGGTTGTTCAAAATACAGGTTAAATTTAAACATCTTCAATGTTTATATTCTTAATTTTTTTAATGGAACGCCCTATGTTTTATTACAGAAATAGAGCCTTAAATTTCCTTTATTTTGACCAAATCATGTTATACTTTATTTGAAAGAGTATTTGAGATATTAAGCTTTTAATAAAAAATCACGATAAATCGATTTGACGGTAACGGTTAATCGAAAGCCGGTTAACCGTCAAATCAGTTTTTTATCAGCACTATTATAAACAATGTGCCAAATAGTACACATTCACCATGATTTTTTATTAAAAGCTTAATTTCTCAAATGCTCTTTGGAATAAAGTATAAAATGTTTAGGTCAAAATAAAGGAAATTTAAGGCTCCATTTATTTGTGATAAAATATAGGTGAATAGGAGGAGTATGATACACTTCCTCTTTTCACATCCATTTAAAAAGTTGAGAAAATAACGATTGAAGATATTGAAATTTAAACCAGTATTTTGAACACCCTTTTGTATTTTTGTATCCTAGATGACGACCCCCTCAATCTTCAGCGAAGAAATATCCAAAAGTGGAGAAGAGATATTGACACAGGCTCCAGCAATGTTTCATTTACAGAAACGTAATCAAGGTGATATGTCGTTTTTCTGTAATTTTAAAAATTTGGTTTTTACAACAAAATTAGTATGCCAAAGTGTCAGAATCTAAATTAATTTTAATATTTGTTTTATGCAATATAAACATAATAGCTATTTGTGCAATAAGTGCTAAAAGTGGACGTTTATGCACGAGACATGAAAATTATGAAACAAAGCCGAAGGCTGAGTTTCATAACATGTCTCATGCATAAACACTTTTAGCACGAGTTTGCACACAATATTTTTTCTAAGCCCTTAAATTTTCTGTTATTAATCCATAAATGTCGATTTAACAAAATTTTGCATTCATGACAGTTATAATTTATGTCATAATAAAGAGATGGCCTTGACGCGCAGGTGAATGTTTCTGCAACCAGTAGCTTCTAAGTTAGTTATAAATGTATACATATTACTTTATTCATTACATAATGCTTTAATTATTTAGAAAACGCTTTACCTCTAAGGACAGAAGTAACTAGAATAACTTTATAACCTCACTTCCAGTTCGAAATTCTAAATTCCACAACAGCTGTTTACTTTTAGTACATGGGCTAAAAGTAAACAGCTGATTTTAGTTTTAACACGCTGATTTATAAAACGTCACTTTTAGTGAAAGAGCTAGCGCTAAAAGGCCTACTTTTAATAGTGGTCGTAGAAATTTTTTTTTTAATTCGTATAGGAGCAGTATTTACTACTCGCGATGAATTTGTTTTTTTTCATGAAATAGCTATTTAACAAGGAATGTAAGGACCTATTAACATTTGAGGTAGGCAAGTACAAGCCAAGACGAAGTCGCGGCTTGTTGCCTGCCGAAAATGTTAATAGGTGATACATTCCGAGTTATCTTATTATATTTTCCCGTTGCTTATTGAAATTTTTCTAGAATTTTGAAAAAATCGTTTGGTTTGTCACCTGTCACCAGGATTAGCTTTCGTGAGTCGTGTTACCTGTGAGTGCCACACGTCACATAAACACTTGCAATTTATAAATAAACGTCTAAATCTGCATCTTGCTTTGCTAATTTTATTATCCTAGAAACTTAATAATAATATTAAGTTCCGTTGTCAAGAAAAAGCAGCAAACAAATATAATCACCAACTTACACGTTTTGTTACTAGGCTGTATCACTGAGTTACATGATCAGCAGCGGGAAAACATGGTACTTTCATCTCTTCTAAATATATTATGCGATGTGATATTTAGAAATTCTGTATTCAAATAAAACGCACCATAAGGTCACTAAATCAACGCACTCAAGTGTAAGGTACCGCCTTTAGTGATTTTTTATATCTATCATTGACGCACAATTTTCTCAAACTGGGGCTAAAAAACACAATCTAACCCATATACCTAATACTTCGATATTGCTAGTAGGGTCTGCGAATGGGCAAAAACATTACGGCGCAGACATGTAGTACGTCCGTCTCTTTCTGAGAACTACGTGTCTCGTGCGCATGCCTGAAATTCGAACTATACAGCTTCATTCACGTGTTCACGCACCAGACAACATAACGCCATCTATGGCATTTTTCACAAAGGCCCGCCAGCACCGCCATGCTGTTAAGAAACTTGCCAACAAAACATCAAATGTGTAAATATAATGTGCTCATACATTACTGAGGCTTCACATAGAGTAATAATAAGTAATCTGATTGTAGAACTATACACAGGTAAATAATATTTAGCCGCTTTTATCTTGCGGTGTCGAGGATCATTCATACTGTGTGAGCAGTGCAACAGAATATACGCTTCAGTGCATCACATACGTATCTATGATCCATTGTCAGTGGATCAAATTTGCTTATCTACAAAAAGATATAAGTAGATACTAACCATACAAAAATAGGACGAACACTTCGTACAGGACTTGAGTTTTCCAATTAGTCCACAGCACACACAGAGTTTTTGGGAATCAAAATTATTCTTCCTATAGCGATTGTTGCATTCCTTACATATAGGAACATTTAAAACGGGGTGTGGATATAAATCTCTATTCAAAACTGTTGATAAGCCTTCACAACAAATAGCACATAATGGAATTCTTTGGGCGTTTTGCTCTGAAAAATGCAGTTTTTATTTAACTATATAGAAGCTATACAGTTACAGGGTTATACCTAATCTATTATAATTGATTCGAAACTCAAGTTCTTCAGGTGAAACTCTTCTGCTATTTTCGTCAAGACTTCTAATGGAAGCCATCTTCAGTGCAAGTTTTTGTTTAACTTATTATACAAGTATACACTACATAATACACGTTAAATTGCAACTCACAATACGATAATTAAAATCTGATAAAGCACCACCACTCAATAGGTCGTCCAACGTCTAATCACGTCAATTGCCAAACTTCATATAACCTCAATTATTAAAACATTAAACATACAACGCATCGGTAAACAATTGAAAGTTTACGTCATGTTCACATACATTTACCAAACGTAAAAGCGGTTAGACGCTAGACATAATTCCGCCAACGACACCGAGTGTGTTGACTAAGTTTTTACGGCATCCAATAGCGTCGTTGGAAAGTGAGCGGTTTAACTTGGAACTGGCGGTTAAGCTGATATTTCAAAACAGAAACCATGTGCTTCGGTTTATAATGCGATTGCGCAGTGAGTGATTGTGAACATCCCATACAATAGCTGATATCGTCGGTAACATAACCTAGAAGTTTGCGCAAATGTCTACCTATCTACCAGTATTGATCAATTATAGTAGAAATAGGTTTTCCTATTTGAACTAGATTCTTGTATGTAGTAATCTCTACTGGTAGAGGTAGACGATTGTACCAATTGCAGAACGTTAGCTTCACATCAGGATGTCTCGCGAAGTAAGTGTTAAAGTAAGCCCAGTGGAAACAATCGAGTCTCTAACAAAGGAAGCAGAGCATCTCAAAATCAAACTTGAAGATGAAAGGCAAAAACTTAATGATGTAACATGTGAGTGTATGGTGGTTATTAATTATTAGTAACATTTAGTTTGAAAAAAATTGTACCTACACAACTGTTATTAAAAGGAATTTCATTTACGTGCATAAAACGTTCCTTGCGTGTAGAAGGTTTCTATTCTATTGAGATAAGTTTAAAGTTTTGAAAGTAATAGCATATTGTTTTATTAGTATTAAAAATGGCACTTTGTTTCACAAGCCACTATGTTTGCATTTGCGAGGTGAAGCGTAGCCGAGCAAATGCAAAAATTGCAAGTCAAACTTTTAATCTGAATAATACTTATATTTTTTCTACCACCTAGAAAAGTATAAAATATTAAAAATTTTAGATGATTGGTTTTGACATTGGGGCCCAGTTAGACCTTACTTTTAGTTCATGGGAAGTAATAGTATATTACATACTGAGGTGGACAGTGTTTCATTACTGTCGAGAGGAGCACTTTTACTTCCTTTTACAGTAAAGGAAGTATTGGATTCACCCCAAAAATTCGAAATTGAGTTTTCAACAGATCTTCACGTTTTAGAGTCCCCTGATCCCAAAAAACATATTTTTTTTCATTGGTCTGTCTGTGTCTGTCTGTCTGTCTGTGTGTCTGTGAACAGAAAATCTAAAAAACGGAAAGCGGTAAGGCGTTGAAACTTCATATATAAGTTTTGTGTACTATGTAGATAGATGTAAATATGATTACACAATATTTTATTTCAAAACTACAGACTTCACTGAGATTAATCAAACCCTAAGATGTAAACAAAAATATATTATTATTTTCAAAAGGAAGTTGCCAAGTAAAGTAAAGAATCAACGATATTAATAATTTTTAAAATTTTTAAAACACCTAAAATTACGACCGGTTGCTGGTAATCCTAATTTACCTTTTTTTTTTTTAATATTAACAGTGTTTTCTAGATTCTATCGTAGATAAAATATTATACGATACACATGCGTAAAGCATCTTTAGTCACTCGTTATCCTCAATAGCAGCTTTTAAAACGTCTTTGATTTTGTACAAAATACCTACCGCACTAAATTGGCTCCTTAGATGAAAAAGAGGGATTTAGGGCGTCCCGCTCAGGGTGCTGGCGGGACGTGTCATGAGAGGGCTAAAAATCGGGACATCCCGCCAAAAGCGGGACATCTGGCAACACTATATGTAGATGCGACAGCAAGCTTTTGAAGAAAATCGCATAACCGGAAGTAGGTGTTTACTCTTGTGATTTTTCAGTTTTTTCAATTTTTTAAAAAATGGCTAACGATTTTTTTCAAACTTTACATGTGTATTGATGTGAGATGGGTGATTTTCCAGTTGAATACTCATAAAATGGGTTTCTTTTGTTTTTTTTTAAAATTTTTTTTATTAACTCGTATTTTAAATAGAACACCCGGTATATTATTACTAGGGTTTCCAAGTCCCGGGACCAAAAGTGTTTTCGGGACTTACGAGCTAAATTTCAAGTCCCGGGACTAGTCCCGAAGATCCTGAAAATGGTCCCGAAAGGAAAATAGTGTTCAGGTGAAATTTCCGAATGCAATTTCCAAAGAAAAACGAGTTACATAAAGTATTTCTGTGCTGATAATTTGCGTTGGGGCTCGTCTACAACTTCATTGCTTTCTTCTGGTATTAAAAATGTCTGTCGCTCTTCATCTTTTGCTTTTGTTTGAACTACAAAGTGCTTGTGTAATCCTTTCGTCAAGCTGCCTCTGATTATGATAATTTTATAGGAACAAACTACATTTCGCCAATTGTTTATCTTCAATATATAAAATTGTCGCCATATTGACTTCAAATCGTTATTTTTTTAACTGTAGAATGAAGGTAGGTTGCGAATCGGTATTTATTCTAATTGTAACGCTTTAGCAGACAAAAATGAACACACTTAAAACCCAAAAATATAAATTATTCAGCTTCTTCGCACATATCTAAATCCAACAAAAAAAACACAAATACATAAATAGAAAAAGATATGCAAATGTGGCTAAAACAACATACAGGTTTAATTCTAACCTACCGAAAATAATATCTTTCCTGCCTGCGCAAAACGCAAATAATGCAGAATGTGCAAGAGGCATGAGTAATACGCCGGACGCCGGTGAATACCCGTCCTAATTCTTTGAAATATACAGCGACGCCTATAATTGGCCTAATGGCTGTTGGCTGAAAAAAAAATCGAGTATACGCACGCATGTTGACATGGTCCCGGGACTTCGCCTGGGCTGGCTGTGGTCCCGGGACTCGGTTTTTGTGGTAGAATCACGGGACTGGAAACCCTAATTATTACATTTTTAAATTCAGCTTAAAATTCTAGAGAAAATTTGTCTCTTGAACTAACACTCTATTTTGAACCTTTTTGTAATTTATAATTTTTGAAAATTTTTGACAAATGCTTAAAAATTTAAAATAAAATTTTTGGCTAATTATAAGATCACTGTAAAAGGAAGTTGTGTGCATGTATCACACCAGATTTTTCTATTTAGCTTAATTGTGGGGGTGTAAACTAAAAAAGTACCTCGAGAGGTTAACTGTATGTCGAGACAGGAATGAAACTTTTCATCGTGGTATGTACAGTGAAATCTCTCATAAGCGGACACTGTGGTGCCACAATTTTTATCCGCTTAATGAAGGTGTCCCGAGGTGTCCTCTTAATAGAAATGCTTTAATGTTCAATTTTTGTTTGTTTAATCTATTTGAATATAGAACAACATAAAAAAATACGTACATCTATAAATACATACTACCATACATTATTTTTTGGCAAAAAACTCCAGCAAAGTAGACTCTTTTTGGTTTTTCCCTTCAAATAGTTTATTAGCATAATAGGTTTCTAGATGTTCAGCTAGTTCATAACCACTAAAATCTACGCGTTTTCTTGCAATCAGTTTTAAGATTTTTGGCCGCAATTATGGCGTCCTGTTGATTTTGTATTGGACATTCTGTTATCATAACGTCCTCCAGTTGGTCGACTTCCTCTTCTTGTTAGACTTACTCAGACTGCAAGGATGCAGCAGGAGCGTCTAGGTCATTATCTTCAACAAGTTCAACATATATATATACATGTGCACGGCTATCTTACTTGCCTCCGAACATATGACAGACACCCACGCCTCCATGTCAAGGAACATGTTTTTCCATGTGTATTCCTCGTCAACCTCTTAAATAAGGTTTTCGTAATAGAAGCATCAAGAGAGGGGTAAGGAATTTTAATATTTGAGATATACAAAAAAATGGTGCACACAAAATAGCAACACAGCTCCGACTACACTGCTACAATGTGGCCTCCCATTGTATATCGCCGTGTTACACAATCGACATACTCACCTCCAGCAACGTTGCCGTTCTGTTGCACCTTTTGCCGAGGGAATAAAAGTAGCGCGTCATTTTGTTTTCGGATTTTGGCACGGCGAACCTGATAACGTATCTAAACATCGCGCGGATGGCATTCTGCGTGTGTTAATAAATTCTTGTGGGTACCTAACATAGCTATATTACTACAAATAGCTTAATAAAATCAGTTGCTCTGTAGTTACTGAAATCTTGCAATATAGTATTTGAGTTAAGAATTAATGAGTTACAATTCTTAGAAAAAACAACCAACAAAACTGCCACAATCATTTTTTAAAACTGAATTGTCATATTTCGAAAATCTATTATATTAGCCAACTTCGTCTGGGCACGGCATGCGATCAATGGTGTTGATTATCTTTTAGTGAAAAATATGGATACCAGAACAAGCTGCATAATACGAAGACTGAAAAATTAACGGTAACGGCGTACGCTCACAGAATTAACAACACTGAATTTTGGTAATCGAAGCATGGGCTACTATACAGGGGCCGGCAACAAAGATATTTCTAAAAATACGAGAGTGACATAAAGTTCATATATATAGGTACTGTCAGATGCTGAATTCGCTCACTTGCCAAAATGGAATACTCAGACCTAAAGTCGTCCCATTGCCGAATTAATTTGCTCAGTTACAGTATTGACCAAATTCATTTCGGCATTTAAACAAATTGGGCATCTGAGTCAAATATATAAAAATTCTACGAGGTACGAAGGCGGTGCACATCACATGATTATAAATGGTAGGTCAAAAAGAGTGGTGACCTAAACTTACTTTTTTTAAATAGAAGGCTCGATATTTAGGTAGCTTACAAGGAGTTTTCCATTGAAATGCTAATAATTTTAATATAAATTTGTATGGATCTACCGCCAACGGTTCTGGAGATATTAACGATTTTATGCAAAAAAATGCTTAACTTTAGGCGGCTGTTGGAAGTAACAGGAAACAATTCAATGAAAGAGAACGTTATCAAAATATGGGGTAAAGGTTTCTTCACGTTTCTAATAATACTGAAACAATAAAAGGAAACATTTGCTAATGCGAATTACATCAACTTGAAAATAACATTACCGGTGATGGGATTCGAACTACATCACCTGCAAATGCGATTTCAGTTCCACGCGTTTCTTCCACTGATCCGTGAAGGATCTCTCGGATCTGTGCAGTGCATGGCTGTATTAAACAGAACACACTTTTTGTTGTTCCTTTTTACTCTTACAACATTTATCTTGTATCTCTTGGGTTCCATTTTCGTCAAGTGTAAAGCCTGAGCTATGTGCAAATTACTGATTTTATCTGAGTCTAAGTTAAAGCAAAATAAGCAAAAATTTTTTTAGTGCCCACTCTGTACCTATATGTTGTGTCTAAATATGCCTTTTTTCTTCAAGTGCAAAAACCTGAGATATGTGCCAATTATTACTTTCATTTAAGTAATAAGTCTTGAGTTAAAGCAAAAATAGAAAGAATTTAATTTTTCTTATTTGCTCACCCTGTATATATTTTTCCGAAATTTTCTCGGTTTCATGCCAGGTAGACATATAATATGCATGCAAAGTATCGTCTTCCTCCGAAAAATAGTTTTAGAGTTATACTGGCAAAAGACGGAATTGAAAAAAGCGTTTCTTTGATATCTAGGGACCCTGGAAGTGAAGATCTGAAGAAATTTCAGAGGGTAATTTTTTATCGATTACAATACGTTCTTCGTCTTTTAGACGAGGCAAGTAAAAACTAAAAATTAAGATGCTTTAATTCAAGGGATAACAAAAACCACCGAACAGAACAAAGAACCAGATTTAGACAATACAAATCCCGTAATGTAGATACAAGAAATAATGAACACGAAAAAACGAAAAATTCTGAATAAATTGATTCTACGAGTATTATCAAATGAAATCAGATTTTGAAAAAAACAAACGAACACATCAAAATTATACAG